>JBCAUF010000044.1:8107098-8121334 GCA_038406115.1 Haemulon aurolineatum
TGAATGTGAGTAAATGATACTGATACTTTGTACAGTAGCCTCGGCCGCTTTAAGTGGTCGAAAAAACTAGAAAGGCGCTATATAAGTCAGTCCATTTACCATTTACCAGGAAATGTCTCACTGTCTCCCACTCCACAAACTAAAGTCCACATATGGTGCTAAAAAAATCTATTTTTGTCTCCACAAACTCTTTTGCATGTTTTGTTCAATATATCCAGCTGTTGGTTGGTCTTGCTTGGCAACCTTCCTATAATGAAGATACGATATTTCACATACAAAAGTAACGTGCAATGCCACGTATCGGTGATTTGCAGAAACGTTTTGGCCTGGTGAGTGGGCTGGATTTTGTTACCGGTGGACAAAGTCATTACATATACTAAGCTAGGCTAACTGGATGCTGGAGAATTAGCACATTTTCCAAAACATTGTATGTATATAAACTGCTGTATATAATAGGAACCTGCAAGCGTGAATGTGTAAGCGCTGCCTCCCGCATAACAAACACATAATTAACCATTAAACACAAACATCCCTCTGCCAGATTGACACACATTAATGGAAATGTGGAAATCCTCTGCATAATATCTCCTCATTTACTCCTGGTTGCTCGTGTGTCTCTTCCGCTTCACATATCAGCGCCGAGGTTCTGGTTTCTGACCTTATCTCTATCACATTACGATCAGCCACCCCCACCGCCACCACCCTTCATCCACCCTGCTACATCTTGATTCCCCGCTTTGCTGTCGCTAATTAGGTTACACAAGCGTGGTTTCGTGGAGGAATCGTCAAACGGAACAAGTAAATCCTGCAAGGTCACGTAAGTGTCACAGCGCGGAGTGAACTGTTTGTGGGGAAAACATCGTACTGTATGTTAAGAGCTCACCAACACAACCTGCTCTGATCTTGAATATAGATTGCTCATCAGAGCATATGAGGTGCATGATTGCCTCCTTTCATCTACACTATTTTATCAGCTTGGCAACTTGGCAGCTTAATATATGCCTCCAACTCATTGTCCAACAGTGTTTCAGAATTTACGGTTTAATAAGCTTATAAATAATCCCCCTTGTGTCCACAGATACAAAGAAGGTTAGGGAATGTCACTACATGGACATCGATACCGAGGCAGGTCCAGTGATGGCGGGCAAATGGCTCCTGCTCCTGCTCCCCCTCGCTATCTTGGCTAAACAATTTCCCAGGAGACATCTGTGGGAGAGGGGTCATTCCTGTTGGGCGAGCTCGTGACTCATCCTCCTTCTGTCGCCGCCGTCCCGGTGGCCACAGCAAAGCTCAGCTTACTGCCTCCATCCACGCAAGTTCTTTGGTCTGCCTTCTGTGAACACCAGCAACAACCCCCCCCACCTCCACCCCCTCTCCTCCCCACATCCCTCACTGAGCTGCAGACTGCTCCGTCCTCCTCTATCTCTCCCCGAGCTCTCCCAGCTCTCTCCAGAGGGCACTTTATCTATACCACCCTGGCAGTCTGGCAGTATATACTATAGCCATTTACAACCAGCTGATACACCTTTGACCTTTCTCTATACGTTAATAAACTTGCTGTAATGATCTGCAGCCAAACAGCTCTTTAACAACGGTCAAAAACTGTCTTTTAAGTGTCAGCGCAGATGTTCATGGGCTACTTGAGCAATATCAAGATCTTTGGTGCTTTAAAGGTCTCACTCCTGTCGTAAAGTGTTTTTATTCAGTTTAGCAGAGAAAATAGCAGGGTTAGGGTTTGGAACAGGAAAACGCTATTATTAAGAATTTCTTACTATTTAGCATCCAGCACTTGGAAAAAAAAGAATAGAAAAAAAGAATACGGAGAATATGTATCCACCATCAGTTATATTAAAAGATTCTTGAATTAATGGATGAATGAATGGGTTTTGGATGTCTTTTTTCCTTCTCTCTACGTTTGAAACAAAGTACATTTCAGTTGGACCTCATTGTTAATTTGAAAGATTACCGCACACGCACCGACAGCAAAGTAGAAATTGAAACCAACCCAAAGCCCCCTTGTGTCCCTAACTAGAATATGCAAAGAGTGAGGGTGAAATACTGCAATAATAAAAGTTGAATAATGGCACACGGATAATTTGCAGGTTTTTCACATGACGAGATTCATCTGGAGCCAAAGTCGGTCGGTTCATTCGTCAAACACAGCTTTCATCTTACAGACAGAGAGAGAGTGATGCAGAGTCCCCAAGCGTTGCAACTGCAGTAGATAATATTTCATGATGAAAACATCTCAGGAAATATTTGAGTCACAATGAGACCAAGCTAGACGCTGTTTTGTCAAATTTGCAGCTAATTTAAGTCCAACTGAAATCAAATCACAATTAGTGTTTTTGCTTTTCACAAATAATGCCAATGCGATTTTTAATGCAGTGTTAGTTTGTTTTTCTAATTGAAAGGTAGAAAAAACATTTTTGCTTATCAGATATGCATCCTTTCTCTCGAGCCCCTGACTGGGCATGTTAGAACAAAATGTCAAAAAACAAACAAACTGTGCTTTGATTGTCTTTAGAAAACCAAGGACAAAAGTTTTGTGAGTGGTGGATCACCATGGGATTTCTGGGAAAAAATGTTAACTCTGAGAGAGCAATTTTTTTTATCCTGTTTGAACTGTGCCATGACTTACAAATCTGATATATATCTGTAATATAATTTAAAAGATATTTTTGCAAGTCAAAAGTCATAAAACTATTGAAGTATAAGACAGTGAAACTAAGTGGGTAATGAGCAAGACTAAAGACCAAAGAATCGCACACCAAGGCCTTGTGGAGCAACTCTTGCAAGCTAGCTCTGACAGACAAACCATGTAACCCTCCTTTCACAGAGCTGCAGCCCCCAACATGTCCGGACTTAAATATACCTTACAGTATGTGTTAATCAGGCATGATTCAAACTGGATCAAAATATTTCTCTCCCGTTGGTGACTAGTGCACATGTATTTTCTTAAATCAGGTCCCATGGTGGTCTGTGGGAAGGGGAGGGACTTTGCGTCTCTATTGAAGAAAAAGGGACCACGAAAACTCTAAAAGGCTGATACTGACTCCTTTTTTCAGCTGACACTTTTCCCCTGTTGATTACTTGTTTACAAAGCCGGGGTGCAACCGGAGACACATGTCTTTTAAAGTTCACCATCTGTGACAGATAAACAGCGAACCAAAGACCCTTCGGTTAATGCACAGATACGTACAAGGTGCAACCACTGAACCAACAGATATGAAACAATAATGCCTTTTGGGGTCTTGGTCATCTCTCAAGTGATGATGAAATGTGATTTATAGGGCAAACACGTTCGCTGCAGCAGGAAAAAAGACATGATAATTAATTTCAGTTAAGTTTGGAAATTGCTAATGAAACCTTTGGGCTCGGACGCTGACAGACTGTTAAGTAAACCTGCTGAAGCCTCCATAGCAACAAAGCAGATTGGATCCATCCTCTTTTGGACAATAGTCTTGAGTCATGTCCTGATTATTAGGAGCAGCAGCTGTCGGACTGTGGAGCATCTGGACCTGTCTGCTCGTGCACGTACAGGATGAACGCGGTGAGTGAGTTGGTCGTGGTGCCGATGGCGAATGGCTTTTAGCTCCGAAGCATCTCACACCGAATTGAACTCTGAGACGAGGCGAACAAACACATGCAGCACACAAACATCAAACCAAGTCTCACGGTGATTGTCTTATTATCCCGCCACTCTTAGAAGCTATTAAAATTAATTTGAGAATGAAATATTTAAATATTCACACAGGGGGTTTAAGGGAATTCGACAAAACACCCATTTTTATTTGCTCTATTATTTCTTAAATCCCCTACAAATCACAGGCTCCTGGGTGGAAGTGCCATCACTGTATAATTGTGGTTTAATTGGTGTGGATGACTAGCCTGGTGAGAGCTGGAAATCAGTTTTTAACAATTATTGGTTCAACAGAAGCACCAGGCTCAAACAGTCTGAATTACTGCTCCCCTATTGATTCCGCACTCATTTTCATTCTCTTTAATTCTATGATTTCACGTGGCTTACCAACCCTTTTGTAGGGGGAAAAAAATCCTGCAGATGAGAAGTGGTCCTCTCTCAGCTTGTATAGTGCAGTGGAAATTAAGGACGGGGTGGCTGAGGTGCAGACCAATATTCACTGACCTTTTAGGACTGTTTTGGCTCATGAGAGAAATACCCGGGTCTTTGGGTGATGGACTTTCTTCACCAGTTTCCACTTTGCTTCTGATGTTTTTTTTCTCTCTTTTTTTTGCCGGACAAGTGAAAAGAGCAAACTGACATGGTCTAACAGCTGTGTAGTGCTGCACAGCGGGTAGCTATATTCACAGTTTCATATGTCATAGCATGAAAAGCACAGGTGTAACCAGCCAAACAGCACGTCTACACAGGAAGCGTTTCAGCTGTGTCTGACGGATTCTATTTCTACCAATCAGCCTGTCCACACGGGCTGTTTTTTCCTGCACTGTACACATGTAAACACGAGCCAAAGTGTATTTTTATGCTTCAAGTCTATTTTCTTTCAACAGTGACAGTGTGTTGGTCTCTGGGTGCTGCCAACGCGGGTGCCCCACACTCAGCACCGCGCCTGAACTCACACAGCGCTCACAGATGGAGGCTGTTATTGCTCCGCTAACACGGCGCTCACTCGGCTGCTCATACGCGGCGCAAGCCCCACCTCCTTTGCTCTGTTGCTACACCTGTCGAGCTTTCCATTCTGGCACGGCACACCTGCGGTCTACAGCGATAACAGTGGCAGGGAGAAGCTAAACTTGGCCCCATGAGCTGTTTGAAAAAAAAAACACCCTGGCCACACACTTTAAACTATATTCATTTTAAAAATTGAGACAGTCAACATTTTGGAAAGATGTTCAACAGGCATGTTTTGTACGATACGACATATTAAATACCACAGTAGGCTTTTTCTATCCCTAGCCCATTTGTCATGGTGAAAAGCACAGGTGTTACTAATCACATTAGTAACACCTGTGCAGAGCCATTAACAGTGGCTCTGCTCCAAGTGCCCCGGTAAGCCGTGACAGCAAGCCAGCATGCGCAACACCAAGACCCTGAAACTGAGGCAGCTAAGTGGAATCCAGCCAGCCTTAATTTTATTATTCAGGCTCTACCTGTGCCTTTCCTCCTCTGACATGTCAGAGTGTCAGCAGAAAATGGAAGTCTGCGGGATGTGAGGGTTTGAGAAATGTGTCGGTCTGTCTTTATCGTCCGCCTCTCTCTTGGTCATCTTACTGTATCATCAGCTCGCCGAGGAGGTCAGTGATATTTGTCTGAGGAGAGATTTACATCAGTAAAATCCCACTGTTGAACATGCTCATACTGAGACAAAATATCCGTCAGCAAAATATCTGCTGACGTTTTTAAATGACAGCATGTTTATTAGATGGAGATTCATTCAGTGGGTAAACACATATAATTAGGTTTTCCCTATGTCTTAAAGGGATAGGAAAGCATAAGGCTCTTTCTCACTGGTAATATTCTGCGCTGTCAGATATGAATAAATGACATTTTCAACCCGAAATTAAATTTTTTTTTATCTATCTTGTTAAACAGCTCTAGCTCCTCCCAAACACACATGCTGACTCAAATATTCAAGATCACAAGTGACTGACATCTAGCACATTTAACCCTTTTAACATTTTCAAAACCACCGCATCTCTTAGCAGTGAAAGTTGAACTGAATATTAGTTGTTGCACAACACGGTGGCACAGTGCTGCGACCCGGGATGCTCCAGCATTCACTGTGAGGGATATCCCACCTCCTCGTTGAGGCTCCATTCAATTTTTCAGGACCCAGCAGAGAACCGCCCCCGACCAACAATGAATGTTTTAGCCCTAATTTTCTGGCTGTAGTCACTGTCATACCAGCAGCAGGCTGTGGAACAAGCGATGCCAGATTTGCCTCATTAGAATGAGAAATGGCACAGTCAGTGCAACACTGGCCCTCGCCGATACAAAGACAGTGTTGCGAACTCACTTTTCAGTGAAATCCAGGACATTTTGGGCCGAAATCCATTTGCCGCAGGCTGGTTTGTGGGCATGTAACACAAGGAGGTCAAGGCAACAATGGTGGACAATGGAGGTAAGAAATCACTGCTGTGTCTCTTAAAATCTGCCCGCACTCACCATCTGGTTCATTAATGCCTGTGGTGACTTTTTTTGATGGCAGCTCCTGCAGCCGTGGGCTAGATGCTGTTTCAAGGTAGACAGCTCGTCAGAATGAGTGACAGGCGTTGAGGAGCGGACTTGACCAACGGCAGTGGCTGGAACAGACAATACGCTTTCTGCCACCAGGTGAAATGTCTCACTGTGTAGCTTCAACAAAGAACCAAGTTAAACAAGGCGTGAAAAGCCTCCTCCTGTTAACTGTCTTTTTAGATTGTATATTCCTTTTGAAGCCCAAATATCAAATGAAAACACAGTCACAGGCGTGTGCAGTGATCAATGTTTCCCTTAACATTAGGTATTACACCCAAGGAATGTTCTCTCAGGCCTTGACTAATACCTTTACATATAAATGGGTGCTTGAGAAAGCGCCCTGTAAGCAACAGAGAAACTCATAAACCCTCTGAATCTTTTATAGGTCAACAACGCCTGATGGAAAACTTGCAGAATTGCACGGATTTAAATGCTAAATCTCAAGAAACTGCCAACAAGTTTAAATATTGAAACACCTCTCCATAATTCACATTTACATTCAACACTTCACGGTGCTCGGAGCGAGGCGGCTCTCATCTCCGACACCTGGGTCCCCCCGTTGAGTCGCGCGAAAAGTTGCCGGCAGTCCAGCTGAGTGACCTGATTATTAGAGCGATCGTACTGTAGCAGCGAGTGGCGGGCTTGATCCTCTGTCGAGTTCTCACTTCACAGCTGTTATTAATCCTCGCTGAACTGTGCACGAGCCAGATAGGGAGACCTTGCCTGTTACGGGGGCACGGCGAATAGCAACCCTGCACACGTGTCTCCTCTCGTAAAATTCACATATGCATGTCTAAGGGGGATATGTTCTGTAATTACGCTGGCTGTAATTTGATGATTGAGTGCGTGAAAAAAAAAAGAAGAAGATAAGCTGCACAAATGTTTTGACTCAGGAATAGATAATTGCGACTTTTCAGCAAAATTGTTCAAGGGTGTTAAATACTGCCCCGAGCGAGTGTGCGCGCCCGTGGAAAATGTGTGTACACATAGCGTGTTTAGTAGGATTTCTATAGAGTCTAAGACTCTGCCGAATAACATCTTGACCTTTCTGTGCTTCGCTCACGTGCACAGCCTCTAAATTTTAGATTAAAGCGTTCATTAGCATGTGAGCTGACCGCACCACTGTTTGAAAAATGCACAGAGCTTCAAGTTGCAGCATTGCAGAGATAAATGCGAAGCGCTGCACGCTTTGCTGTGCTTCATCTACAAAAAAAAAAAAGAAAACTAAAAAAAAACCAAAACATGTCGTTATTTGTTTTTAGAGAGTGGTCTTTTTACATCCAAAATCAGTTACTCTCCAAGACAAGAGAATCAATAGTTGATGAGCATTCATTTTCTGTAACGGTTTGTTCTCCTCGTGCTCTAACATGCCTTCCATGAAAAATACATTTGTTTCCCGGCTCTGTTGCCATCCGAGACTGCCGAAGGTCGAGCTGTGAATTTACTGCAGCCGTTTGTCTTGCTTGCTTGGCACAGGCCGCTTTGTCAGTGTTAATGTGGTAAGTGTGGAGGTGCATCCAACAGCCTTTCCGAGTTTATTAACATTCGAGAGCGCGGCGCAAAAAAACATGGTCATCTGGATGAATGCAACATTCATTCAGGACCTGGCAGTGCGCGGTGCGGGTGATGTGCGGCGGGGCGGGAGGGTGCGTGGTAGATTGGGTTGGGTGACTGCCCAAAGGCACACTTGTGGCTTCCAAAGGCGTGGATCATCTTTTTGTTGGTGAACCCATTTGGACTTGATGGAAACACACTGATATCATCTCTAGTTGTGCGGAAATAATTAGTGCTTTGTTGACAGCAGATGTGGATTACACAAATGTTGATGGACAGCGATGATGTTTTAGAAATTTTGCCAGATATGCAAACAGCAGTAAATGTAATAGACACAGGGCCTGATTTACTAAGATCCCAGATAAGGGGCGCTAAATTGCTAGCGTGCGCTAACAGATTGCACATGCTGTCGGTTTGCATGTTGCGGGTGATCAATTGACAACAGGTGCCATCGTGGTGGAGACCGCCCTGTTAAAATGAGGTTTTTGCGTGCACAACAAGATTTCACCACGGAGAGCAAACGTTTACATTGATATCAAGTTACTGCAGCTACATAAAAAGCAGTCTGCAGCACTTGAAGACGGATCACAGTCCATTGCGCAGGAGGTGAGAGCTGCGGCCTCTGTGACGCGCGTGCGCTCAGGCGGGACGCCCGTGCCATCGTCACGCACACCGCACAGCTGGTCAGCGCTGTATCTGGACTGGCGACGGCCATCAGCGCCCCGGCAAGAGGGACTGAAGATGGAGTACAGACAGTCGGGAGGTCATTCAACCCCGGTGGACTTTGATCTGAGCAGCCGGGAGAGGGGAGAGCACGGGAGGGGATGAACGCGCGGTACAGATTGGTGGACAACCTGCAACAACGCAGAAACCACTTTGACAAAAAGATGTCAAAAAAGGTTGACTTGTTCTCTCCGTCGCCTGTGCATGAAGCTGTGCCAATTAAGACATGTCTTTCAAACATGCTAAAAAAAGACACAAAATCGGTGAACACAGTCAGTTTCAGGTTTGGTAAATCACATTACGTGCGCTATGTTTATCTATTTACATCTACTCCTCCCAGTCTTTTCTGCGGTCTGGCAGAAACGTCCATATTTGCATATTCCTCAAGGTAAACACGCTAAATGGATTGCACGCTATTTTGCCCGTTTGAGGGACGGAAACTTTGTTAGTAGATCAGCTTCAACATGTGTTTGCACGTGCAATCAAGTTTGCACTCGTTTTTACGTATGCAAACCTTTAGTAATCAGGCCCAGAGCGGACTGCCGGATATTCTCCTCTTGTTTAATTTGACACACTAAAGAATCTACACATTGTACAACGAGCAAAGGCTGCTGGGTGAGTCTAATTGAGTTCATCACTCTTCTGTGGTCAAATACAAGTGCTCTGTGGCTGTAAGAGGCGGCTGTGGCTCAGCTGGTAGAGCGGGTCGCCTCCTGCTTACAGGGGTTGGCGGTTCAGTCTCCTGCTGGCCACAGGTCAAAGTGTCCTCGGGCAAGACACTGAACCCCGGGCTGCTCCACAGCCACCGGGGATGCACAAACCGGTGCACTCCTAATTACCGTTCCCAAGCCCGGATAGATGGGAAGGGTTGCATCCGGCGTATAAAGCCTGTGCCAAATCAAATATGCGGATCGATGCCTGGTCTGCCAGCGAGCACTGTGGCGACTCCCAAACGGGGAGCAGCCAGAAGACGAAGAATTATGTAAAGTAACTCTTACACATGCAACATTTAATGTGTACATGAGAGGTGGCATGAATGACAATGTGCTTCGCAGGGCACCGCAGTCGTTCAGTTGTCACATCACAGCAAGAGGGGCCTGGGTTTCATGCTTAGCATTACTTTGCATAATACGCTCCACGTATGCTGTTGCCATAGATGCGATTCTTCCTCACGCTATCAAAACACACCCAAATCACATGAATAATGTGATAAGGAAGCACTCTGTCTGTTCATTAGCTATGCACTGGATTGCTGACCAATCCAGGGGGTTTCTCTCCTCCGTGCACTGTATGCTGGGATGGATGTAAGGCCTTCTTTGACCGTGACAGGGAGTCTGTGCTTGTGAATATATTCTGCAGATGAGCAGCAACAGTCACGTTCATTATATAGACCAAGTGCTGCTGGTTGAATGGCATTTTAATGTTCGATATTTTCTGTTTACAGCTCTAGAAGATTTTCCTCCAAGAGCCTCCTGTATTTATATATATATAATCTATCCTGTGTTTTAGAGAGTGGATTTATTTTTTAACCTAACAGACAATGGCCCTGTGAGATGCCTGAAAGCCTTCACACAATTAACTTGTTGTGTTATTTGTTAGCTACAGCAGGCTTTAAGATATGAAGACACACGCAAGGCTGACAGTGATCAGTCCACGTGAACCTTTCATATTGACGGGAGAGCCGGCAACATTCTTTCTACGCTTTCAATCAAGGCTGTGTCACAGCCCATTTTCAGACGAAGCCTTTCCTCACCGTTCCTCACACTAACTCAACTCATCATTCAGCACATTCAGTACAACAAGCGATGGATGTTTTCCTTTCATTGTTTCAGTTCTGTAAAAAAAAAAAACTAAACAATCCAATTGTACATTATAGTGTCTAAATTGCTGACGTTGTAACTTTACAAGCCATCAGCACTGACAAATAATGCTGCCTACAGCAGTCTTAATGTGATAGCCTGGTCTGTGCCACAGTAAGTGGCCACCTTCCTGCAGTTGAGCCATGCACAGATGAGAATGTTGGACCGGCTTCTGCACCCTCAGGATTTTAACAAACATGGACATCCAGTCGGCTTTAAATTATACCACCAGTCAGTGGTGAGAGAGAGATTATACAATGGAAAGCCACCTGAGTCCAAGAGGAGAAACCTGATGTAAAAGTGTTGTTCATTTTCTTGGCTTGCCTCCTTTGCCATGACTATTATTATCATTCTTTTGCATTGCGTCATATCATTGTTCAGTTCATCCCTGGCTGTGTGTCAAACACTGGGACGCCCACTAGAAATCGTCCTTTAACATATTTTTCAGTGGCCTCTCTTCTGCTTTTGACTTTTATTCTCAGTTTTTTAAAAGACACACAAAAAAAAATGTCTGTTACTGAACAGCCGAAAAAGAAGAAGTCCGACTCTGACTCAACTAGTGGTGACGGAGAGAAAAGGGATTGCCCGGGACAGAGAGAGATTTGTCATGTTAGAGGATGTGATGTTTTCTTGGCTTTTGTTTCACATCACTGGACCAAAGTATCCATTTTGTCCTTCTGTGTGAAGAACAAAATGACAGTGCTTACAAAGATCTGCCACTAAGCGCAAGCACAGATAGTCACCGAGGGCCTGAGGAGGATATTAAACAGGTTTTCTTATTTAGGAATCATTTATCCATCTGCAGTGTTGCCCCTCGGCTGTGTACTCTCTCCTATGACTACAGCACCATAGTCAACCATTGCAGTGATCAAACTGCTCATTACTGCACAGAGAATTTATTTCAAATGTTCTCCTCTTCGCTCAAAATAAGCAGTCTCGAACGCAGCGATCACACTCTCAGTGAATGACATTGCAAAGGCACCACTTGAGCAATTAAGCAGTCTCTAAGTGTAGATTGAGCCACAGCGGGGAGGGGAAAAAAACACATTGTCGATCTTCTTTTGTAACTCAGGTTATTCAAACGACACTAGTGGAATTTTAATTAAAATGTGAAATATATTCAAGTGGTCCAAGAACTTTATGAAACACCCCTTTACAGCCAGTGAAAGAGCAGGAAAGCCTTTATCTTGTACACAATACTTTATCAAAGAATCACATATAAAAACACACTTCTTTCAAGGGAAAGCTTTAACTGTTATTTTCATCCCCATTAATTTGATTCTCTCGTCGGACTCTGACGCGTTAAAGCCCGCGACTACTAAGAACATTCGAGCAACAGAAATACACACCACAGCACACGGACCCTTAAATTTAAGATTAGAATGCAACACACACGATTCAAAAATATATCCTCTAATCTTGCAGTAGTAGCCTTTTTTTTTTTTTCTTTTGTACAATTAGAAAAAATACACAGTTAACTGAATTCATCGGGGTGTGTATGTGTGTGTGTGTGTGTGTATGTGTGTAGGGGGGAATGCTTCACCAAAGTCACAAGTGATTCTGTATGTTGCACCATGACAGCTTTGGATACAGCGCTGCTCCATCCTCGCTGAGCGTCTGCAGCGTCCCGTGTGCTCCTGAGCATCCGTGACGCTCTCCGGTGTGTCCACATGAGCGTTCACGTGCCCGTAAAAGGTGTGGAACGTTGTGCCCTGCCGGCGTCCCGAGCGCCGCGCGCGTCCATACTGACATCTCCGGGATTCGCCTCGCCGCCCTGTCATGTGTGCTCGCACGTCGTCACCTCGGGGAGGGGCGTCTGGTCCTGCATGACCACCTGGGGAGGGGTGGGGGCGGGGCGAGCGTGGGCCACCGAGTTCTTCTGCAGCTCCACCCCGAAGGCGGGAGACGCGTTCTGCAACTGTCTCCTGTACTGCACGAAGCTGCAGGTCTTTAGGATGATGGCCAGGATGTTCTTGCCTATCAGGATCCCGGACACCCTGGCGTCCCTGTACAGGATCATGTTCCCGCCGCGGATGAAGAGCGTGATGATGTTGATGGTGACCAGGCTGAGGATGGGGTACAGGAGCATCTTGTGGGGCACGATGTTGATGCCCTGCATGCTGATCTCGCTCAAGGACACGCAGGGCAGCACGAGCAGCAGGATGTAGCAGTAGAAGAACATCAGGCCCTCGGCCCACAGGGGGAGCCCCTTCTTCTGGGGCTCCCACAGGTTGGCCTGGATGTCCAGGATGTCCAGCAGGTCCACCACCACCCAGAAGAGACGATTGCGGATCTCCTCGCGCTTCTTGAAGGCGCGCACGTACTCCATGTGGTCGATGGCAACCAGCACCACAAACAGCACCGGGATGCAAATGGAGAGCAGCAGCGTCAACGCTTTCCTCGCCAGAGCATCCAGGCTCTTCCTGTCCGCCTTGTAGTTTTGATACACAAAGTAGACCTTGATCTCCAGCACGAAGATGTAAAGGAACCAGAGGATCATGGCGTAGCCCCGCTTCGCCGTGCGCACCTCGGCGCCCACCCACACCGCCACGTAACGCAGGACGATCAGGAAGCAGATGTCTCCCACCATCACCATGATGCAGATGCCAATCTTGCGCGGCCCGTGGTTCTGCTCCACCAGGTAGGCATCGATCAGCGCCATGCTGCTCATGATCAAGATGGTGGAAAGGCACACGTGGGGCTTGTTGGTGGGAGGTGGAGGTACCATCCTTGCCTGGGCGAGAGTGGGGGGGGGAGGAGGAGGAGTGTTGCTGAAGAGGGAGTGCAGAGGGTGCTCGGTTTGTCCAGCGAGGAGGCAGATCAGATCGTGCTGCTAGACAGCGGTGTTCCCCTCCATTGCTTCTGCCTTGGCCACAGTCCAGGGTGCATTAATAGGATTCACACAGATCACTTCAATCAATCTCCGCTCGTGCCCAAGCCACCTGCCGGGTAGACAGTACCCCTCATTTAGTAAATTATGTTCATTGGCAAATGGTGTGTAAACATACAGATTCACTATTGTGAAAATTAATAAAACTCAGAGTGCGTGTCTACCGTTTACACCCTGATGATCATTTATTAAACACAACACAGCAGTTAAGTCAATTTACATTTTCTGTCATTAAATGAGGGGAGAAAAAAAAAAAAAGCTGCCGCGATGTGCTCTCATTACAGATTCACTTCCGACACCGTTGTTTTCATACAAGCTTAAGCCTTCAGAGATAAAAATCCAGCTGAATACTCACTTGTGTCCCTCTTTGTACTTTATCCTAATGACTGGCAGCGAGCGATCATCCATGAGACTGCACTGGGAGATCACAAAGCCCATCTGTAATCCACAGGAGAAGATAGGAGAAAATGCACGGGATCCTCTCCTACTCTGACAGACGTAAATCCACCAGTCATGGATATATTTCTCTCACCCCCCTTTTTTTTTTTTTTTAATCTCTCAAATGAAAGAGAAATCCCAAAATATTGCCGTCATAATCCACTTACTGCTCAGACTGAATCAGGAGGAGGCATCTTAATGGTCTCAAAGACCGCTCTCGATTTCTGCAACTAAGAATAGAGGTTATTCTGTGTTGTGCTTAGAGAGAGGGTTTAAACCTCCAACTCCCCCCACCAAAAAAGAAAGTTATTCTTAGCGGAGAAATCTCTGCAGTAAGTCCTGCTTAAAAGCGAATTTCCTCTTCAGAAGTTTTCCACTCCATCATCCAACATCCACGGACGAGAAAACATGACATTCTGTATCTGTTTTCCTGTGCAAGTTTCTGTGTTTCAGAGGGAGAGCACGGGCTGGAGTGGGTCTTTTAAATGCAGCGTGTGACTGACTGTCCTTCCCCACTCAGCTGTGTGATTGTGTGCGTGCATGTGTGTGTGCATA
>JBCAUF010000044.1:8124178-8137554 GCA_038406115.1 Haemulon aurolineatum
TAGTTTAACTCACCCTAAAATCAGCACGGGAGATTGACAGAGCAACTCCATCATCCACACTGTTATCCCCGCCACATCTCATCCAGTCATCTATAATTTATATGTTCATCTACATGCTGTTTGTTATATGCAACAGCGTCCGAGACTGTGTCAGCCTCTCCGTTAAAAAGGACAGTTAACCTCGACTCGGACTTGGAATCACATCTGCTGATAATCTCCATTTATACACGCTCAGCATTTCCCCTTTTGTCTCCCGTCACTGTGTGTTTATAATTCATGAGCGCCGAGGAAATCTCGTCACTGTGTCTTAAGGAGGTCGTCTCTTTAAGATGAAGCTGATTTATGCACTGGTTTTTTTTTTTTCCCCAGTTAGTTTGCATCAAAGTTCTCAGTCCTCATTAATGTAATTATACTCGTATACCATCGCAAGTCTGTGTTTTATGATTTATGAGGTCTCAGCCGCCTCAAGTACATCCAGGAGTCTTGTCTGTCCTCCTCTGCCCTCCTCTCCTTCGTCCATCAGGCTTCGCTCTGCCTCCTACAGGGGGACTGTCCTTGGCTCCCGGACAGGGACACTGCTTCATCACTGTTCAGCTGCTGGGCAGGCTAACACGCCGCCGATAGCAGATGATAAAGAACGGCGGCCGCGCTCACCACAACATAAAGCATCCACAGAAAAACAATCAGGGGACCTGAAGCGAGGGAGCCACGTGGCTTTCCCATCCCCGGCTGCTGCGGTCGGAGCGAGGCGAGGCGAGGCGCCGTCTGTGTTTCGAAAAACCCCAAACGCCAAATTCGATCTCCCCGTCTTTAAATGTGGCGTTCGCCTTTATGCAAATATTTGAGCACGCTTTCTGAGAGAGCACTCCGTTTCCAGAAGTGTTCCCTTGACAACCAAGCGCGGCGGCTTGAGAAACATGTTTTCTCATCTTGTCAGAAGGGATATCATGGGACGCATTCAGCACTGCGAGCTGCACCTTGAACTCCGCTTAAATAACTCATAAAAATATGTTTTCTAAACATTGCTGTGGGAGGGAGAAACAAAATATGCGTTTGCCATCCGAGCAAGAAGAATTTGGCTTCCCAAGTGCGGTTTATCCTGTTTGGCTGATTGCGAGTGCCGGCTCAATCAGTCGCCTATTCTTCCTCTTCCACTTTTGCGCTCAGTGTTTACAGCACCTCTCTGACCATTTGCTTCTCCGGTTTTCTTCTTTACTGTCAACACGTAATCTTTGTGTATTTGCAAGAAATCAAAAGTCAGCCAGGCTTTCATCAGGAGACACAGTCTATCTATTACAGACACAGCACCGTTATCTCCGACTCCGTGTTTATTGCATCGACGAGAGAGCGAGGCGGAGTGGAGATATTATTGTACACCTAAGTGCTGCAGGTAGAGGCATAATTACAAGGGCACGCACCACTGACTGAAAAGGCTGATTTGATTTCCTTTATGTTTAGACTGCGGATGATTTACTTAACAGTCAAGAGTGAGGCGTGATGAATCTCACTGTGCCGTGCCACGTGAAATCCAAACAGAAACACCTGCCAGTCAGAATTATCTTCAGACGTGTCACCGTGTTCCGACGAGGATCGGAGCCGATGCGTTTCTATCTTTGTCCCTGCGTTTGTCACCATCGCGCAAAGAGACGAGCGTCAAGCAAAAGAATCGAGATCCGGCGCCGCCGCGTCGAACACGCCGTGATTTGCGGGCCGTCGGAGAAAAAGGGGGGAAAACGGCGACGGACACAAACATGGATTAATTGCTCGGGTTTGGCAGCTGAGATTCAGTGTCAGCAAGTTGTGAAAAGATTGGGGAATTTACATCGCCAAAGACAATTTGTACATGAAGCATAACAGTGGAAATAGGACACATAAATCACATTAGCTGTAACCCTGAGTCTGCCATCGATTACCTACAGGGAAACAAATGGGGGCGTTAAGGCTTCCCATCCTTAAACATCCCCATCAGGGCCCTAACCACCGAATGGGAAACATGAAGTGGACGAGCTAAGCCGCTCCCCACGGGCCTATTAGATCACAGAAGGGGGAGAGGGTGGGGGGCGCAGACTGCCCTCCAATCCCCTCACCCACCCATGAGACACCCGTGCCGGAGGAGGCGCAGGTCATTCCAGCCCCCGTAGCTGTGATATTTAACGGTCGCAACAAGGAGGGGAGAGTGGCGCGTGCTGGTATCGCCGCTATATCTGACATGACACCGGGTCAAATGTGAGACAAAGGCCCGTCAACACCTTTTTTACAGAGGGCCGACGGGCTCCAAAGCAGACCTGGATCCGATTTGCATTTGATTGATCTCGCTCGTGGTCCCGCGTGGGTGGGCCGCGCGGGCGAGAGGAAGAGAATGATTGCCACGGTCAGGAAACTGAAGAGACGTTTTTCAAACATGCGCCCATGCATTCGGAAAAAAAAAGCGCGTGGCTCCCGCGGCGAGGCCGTCCACTTCACGGGCCCCGCCGCACAGGCAAAACAAACACGAGGAAAATGATTTGCAAACGCATTTAGCGCCGTCCCCTTAAAAGCAAACCAACCCCAAAGTTCAAGTGACGCTGTTACATAATGTGACGAGGCGGTTCTTATGTCTCTCCAAATCCTGCCTCACACAGAAAAACACGGTGAGTGACAGAGCTTATGATCGGCGCTCATGAGCACAGATTTGTTTTTATATAAGCCTCCCCCGGTGTGAGAACAGGTGGCGGGGGCGACGCGGCAACGCGACGCATCGCCAGCCGTGGCTCATAACACCTTTTTTCCGTCTGACACGCGGGTTCGGACACGCGGGATGGAACGCGCGCCGGAGACAAAGGAGTGAGGTTCGGTCGACGTCGTTGATGAACAAGACATTAGAGGATTTGTGTCAGGTTCGCTGAACGAGTCTATTATAAGGTTTGCATCAGCAATCACGGAGCACTTTTTATTAAAACAGAAAATAATAAATACCTTCTAGGGACTTTTGTTTTATCCACGTAGGAGGTGTGTGGGTGCTTTATCTAGGGCAGCACTTAAGTATTTAGTAAAAACAAAATCTGCTGACAGTTATGACAGTAGCATTAAGTTTCATCCGTCCCTGATAATGACAAAGCTTGCGGTGGCCTGTAAGTGGCACAATCATCAGTCACATCCTCTTTTTATCAAAGTGAATACAAGTGAGCTCATTAGAGGCGAGGTCCAACCAAGTACTCAAGTGTTACCTTGCAAAATAATATAATGATGTTTTGACTTTTTTTTTTTCTTTTCTTTTTTTGGCTGTGAGAAGAGACTGTCTCGTGCTGCCGTTCGCCGACTCACAGCAGCACCATCCACTGTCGAGGAGCGAAAAAGCAAGGTTTTGCGTTCTGGGGCGGGATGAGAGGTTTCGGAAATCCCGACGGGCAGAGAGATTTGGGTCAAAAACAGACTGTAAAGTGGGTTTCAAAAGCCAGAATCTGTTGAGGTGTTGGAAGTGAACAACCCTCGACTAATACTACATGTTTTGGTAAATAGATGTTATTTTTTGTCCCAAAACCTGAGTTTGTAACATTATGAATACTACTTGTGGGATTTTTTTTGTTTTTATTTTTATTTTTTTTCTGAACTGAGGGCTTTCACACCTCTCCCAGTGGCAATTTGCTTTATTTACAGTAAATACTGAGATGATTGTGGCTGTGGAGTTAGTGTCACTCAGGGATGCTATGTTTTGATGAGCTAATTAGGCAGCCCATTCTCTTAAAAGGCTTTTTGTTAACCTGTCTCCTCTCTGCCTGTACGCCGAACACATTTTGATGGACTCCGCGGCCGCACGCGGAATGATGTTGAGCGGCTGAAACAAAATAGATTGCAAGGGCCCCGAAAATAAAACGGTGGAGGTTTTCAGTCAATATTAATGACTGTGACTCTTTCCATAAAACAAATGAGGTTGCAGGTTTCCTTTCAGAATTCCTGCACACTCGTAAATCTCCTTTTTGAGGGCAACATCTAGCTGAAAGAAAGATTCACTGTATTATCATAAATATAAAGATAAACAACGACGGAGGTGTGCCCTGAGAGGCCCACTGTAGGGCAGTGATTTGTCTGCGGCCTTATTAGACTTGAAATCATTGATGAATTCTCTGTTTGCGCAGTCCTCTCTGTGGCTTGCTCATTCTGATTAATTGAATACAGAGCGACTGTGATGTGGCCATTTACCCATAAAGAATATTTGCCCGCTCCCTTGAGGTTGCTTGTGTGCACAGAAACGCGTGGCATTAATTAAACCGCACACAATCATAACTAGAGAGGACAAAAAACATCCACGTGCACTGCCGCTTTGTCAAGGTCACTCGGAGCTTAAACAATTTTGCACGCGGCACTATTACTTAGCGGTTGTTTTCTTTTCACGTTGCTGTATAGTCCTTTTTTGCCAGTGTCATTTTTTATGCATGAGCTCTGAGGTAACTACCACCATTAGATATAGTACGAGCCCCGTAGCTAAGATGAAGTTAAAAGGATCAAGAACTTTAAGAATCGAGCACTAAACCCAGAACATCGGCACCACGCGGGCAAATGATGAGCACCATCTTGCATCATTACGGTTCGAGGGCAGCTGCGGACAAGAGGCTATTATAATGTTATCGTCACGGAGAGCAGCGCCGCGGAACGCTCGAGTCGTGTCTTTCTTCCCGTTCAAGGCGGCGAGGCGGGCTGCTCCCCGATCCACACGAACGTTTTCAGTGGCAAGTTTCCCAACTCCCCTCACAGGGGACCTGGCTAATTTGGGGAAGTAGTTTATAAATGGCAGAAACTGCACAGGCCCAGCTCACCTTTCTTCCCGAGGACGACTGCTTAGCTAGCTTAATGAGGCAGGGATGTGTGTGTGTGTGTGTGTGTGTGTGTGTATGTGTGTGTGTATGTATGTGCACCTGTGCGTGTGTGTTTGTTTCTTTGTTTGCTGAGAATGGAGAGGTTAAACTTGATGAGATAAACTTTGCTGAGTCCACGAGGGGAAACTTTATCTTGCATGCAGCTATTGTTGTGGAGGGATTATCAACTATCATGTGGGCAGGTATGGTCTCCACGTCTGTGTAGTGTGCGTGCGATAGCTGCTGCGCAAACAACTCTGGCAGACTGGAATACATGATGTTTCTGATATGCAGGTGCTTGACAATAAGTCACCTCACCGGGGAGCAAAACGCATTGGCCGTATGTGCCGTCCTGTCTCCAGAGCTCTTACGAGACGCAGCTCTTGGTAAATGGCTGCGCTAATGTTGCGCCATGACTGACAGTGCCCATTAATCACCCAGCGTGTGGAGGATGGGTTTGTTTTACAATCATTACAGCTTTTACCATTGTACATGTATTCTGAAATCTATGCATGGTATTAATGAGCTGAGGTAGAGGAGGGAACATTAGCGAGGTCATAAATCAACTCTGACTGACTGGAGATACAGAGATCTGTGGACCAGCGAGGTTAGCAAGTTTTATGGAGTTCTTGGTTGGGGACTGCTGGAAGAAGATTCAGATGTTGACAGTGCAACTCATGTGAAAAACTGGTTTCACAAATTATATATGTGATTATAATTTAAACCCACTGTAACCCCAAGCGTGCCCCTCTCGTTTTTGGTGCCTTTAAAGACCACCTTTAAAGACACAAATGAAGTTTACATTTGGTGACTGAAATATACTATTACGGCCTTTGAACACCACCTTATTGGAAAAATTAAAAGATAATTAAAGATAATAAAAAGATGGTACTGTGTTTGGTTGTACAAACGGTAAATATTTCTCTTTCCTCTGAGAACCGCTGATGGAAAAGAGAGGTAAATCAAAAATGTATTTTAGTATCTGAAGTTCCGTATGATGTTTGAATCCTCTCCAGGCGTCTGCAGTGTTTGTTCTGATGTTGTACTTCTTTGTAATAAACCTTTATTATACAAGCAAGACGGTGTCAGCGGAGATTCCTTCATCATCTTCACATCATTTCTATCTAATAAACAACAGTATCTTGTGCATAACTTAGTTTGACTGCACACTCATGGGATGTGTTTAACAAACATGTCAGATGAGCTTAGTTAAGGCTGGTGGAGTGTAAACTCCCAAATCTATTAAAGAGCAGGAATCCTAAACCTCTATACAGTATAAACACTGGGTATCAATGGTTAGAAAAATTAACCTGCAACTACTGTACACAAACAAACACAGTTATATTGTTTTGTGCTCTTTGGATTTGAAGGTTACTAAAGTAGGTGGTAGCTTAGTTACCTGGCCAAGTTACACACACTGTCAATCCATTCCTTACACTCCTTCTCCTGTGGTTTTGGCTTTGGAAGATTCAGAAAAGAGACACTCCAAACTTTTTAAACAAGAACCACTGGTCTTACCACAGCCCCATGCACACCACTTAAACATGCAGAGAAATCGAAAAGCTTGACAGGCCTGCCGTGCTCAGTCACAGCTGCTAAACCAAGTTAAGACAATCACTGTTCGGGGATTACAGCAGTCAATTGAAACAGACTCGTAGTTCTCCAATGAATCTTTTATGATTGAGCCAACTGTATGTAATATTAAATGAGAAGTAGCAACTTTTTATTAGCAGCCTTATTAGGTTAAGATCAATCCACCATCTGCTGGGACATGCATACAGGAGAGGGCTCGCTGTTTGGACCACCTTCTTGACTCACTCGACCTTGTGCTTGTGGTTCAACTAAACTAGGTCATGTGGTCTGCCATGGTTATCAGTACTGACTGGACTCTAACTTCTGATTTTTTAAGAACAATAAAGTTGTTGTTTTTTCACAATAGAAAGTTAGCTAACTAGGGCAACAGAAATACAGCGAGGAGGTAATATATCACCATGCAAAATACTTTAGAAATAATTTTCTTTCATGTCCTTTTTTGGCTCAAGAATGAAATGTGCTCGCTGGCTCACACTGTAGCACCATCCTCCCATCGTTAAGCAGGAGAAGATGCAAGATGGTGGGGGCAGAGAGATTGGGAGCGCTTTGAAATTCCAATGGGCAGGGAGATTTGGTTCCAAAACAGAGTAGTCAGTGAGTCTTCGGAAAGCCAGAAATTTGTGTTGTGTAATTCCAGCGAGGGAGGAGGGAAGGAGGGAATAGGGAGAGAGGGTGGTTTGTTCCAAAATGGAGAAGAGGCTGGGGAGTGAGATTTGAATGCCTCAGCAGCTACAATCAGCAGGTCTCAGCAGCTGGTCAGGTTACCACAGAGATACTGATGTTAATTACTGTAATAACCTCTGGAGGCCCATGCAGATGTATTATAGTCAACTGTGTGTTATGAGATATGAGGAAATTGCACCTGATGCACCTTTAAAGTACGGCGTAATTCAAATAAATTGCTTTGAATCTCTTCCATCCAGCAGAATAGGATCACAATAAGAAACAGCAAGCGTGAGCGCTGTCCCAATTGGGATTCACTGGCGAACCATTTAATTTGGCAATGAGGCACTCATGATGCATGACTCACTTTTCTCAGTGAAAATGTGCCACCGCTACTCAAAACAATGTATTTGGGTCAGTCAGTACTCGCAGTCCTGTGAGAGGCAGAGGGACGCCACCCAAAGGCACGAGCACTCTGAGGCGTCCATAAACATAACCAGCGTGGTTTTTGGCTACGATGCAGCGGCAGCGCATATTTAAATGAATTGAAAATGAGAAGGAAGCCGGGCCAATGCAGCGTTTTTTCCGACCACCCATCTCAATCTGCGTTGTCTTGTGCCAAAGGCACTGCTGGCTAAATAAGGGGAAATGAGATAGATTCACATTGGACAGAGGGGAGAAGAAGCAGTTGGACTGAGAAATCTGAGAGAGACCGGCTTTGAGAAGGTGTGTGTAAACTATAAGCAGTGACTGATGAGAGAATTAGAAGAATTACTCAGAAATGTAATTTCTGCTTAAGCTGCTTTCCTGTAAGAGAAGGCTGCTGTTGTTTCAGCTTTTTTTGTGCGCGAGTCTTGCGAGAGGCACTTCATTCTTCTTCATAAGAGGGCGACGGAGGACACACGCGGGAGAAGCCAGTCATCAGAGGAGTGTTTGAGCACCTCATTTTAGCCCGAAAGATGCAGAAAGGGGGGGTTAGGGTGGAATTGTAAAGGAGGTCTGCCCTACATTTTTTAGTTTTCTAATGCTGGAGATGATGCCGAAGGGGAGCACAGGCTAGTCTGCCCTGCAGTTATACAGAAAACCATTTCCTTTTCTCATGATCCTTCCAGCTGCAAAAAGAAACTCATTTCAGTTTCATTTCATTGACAAAAAAAAAAATCAAAAAACTGTAGATGTATCATGAGTTTGATTCACATGTAGTGTGTCCTCTCTCCCCGGTCTCCCCTGGACACAGTTCCCCTCGCTGACTCCTCATTGGGGCTTTTTTTCTGTTGTGTCCACTGGCCTGGAGGAAGGATGGCGGCTGTTTGTGTGGCTGCACTGCCCGGCTTTCATATATTGTTTTCATTGAGCGAGTTGTTGGAGAAACGTCAGCAGCCCTCTCCTCTGCCATCTCTCCGAAAGAGAGCATAGAGAGATGTGTGTGTGTACTGCTCAGGCAGACGGGGAGAGCACAGAGTACATTTATTCAGAGCTTTTGTTTCTCCGTATACAGCAAGGAGACACAGTATGCCTTAGATTAAGCAGAGTGTTTCACTTATACATTCACCTAACATGTACAGCAGGAGAATTCCAGGTCTGTCATAAAATATGTGCAGTTTGACATCTGCTTCAGCGCTTGGTTTATGAATTACAGAGAGAGCTCTTTTTGGCAATTGGTTTGGCACTCGTGTCATGTGAGGACTAGCATCCTCACGGTCCCTGAAGTGAGAGAGGAGTGATAAAGTGACTGAAATTTTGAAATTGAAAACTTGAGAGAGGCCTTCTTGTTATGCATGTTCTATAATGGGCCACCTCTGCTCTGAAGAACTCCTCTTGCCAAGTGTAAATGTGCATTAAGCGTATCTAAATCACACAACTTCAGAGTGGCTTTTAGCACTTCCTCACCATCTGCTAATTCTCTAAGTGTTGGATGAGGGAACCAACGCCATTAAAGCTGGTGTATTTTATGCAATAAGGTTTTATTTCACACAATTAAACACCAAACGCGTGACTCTACATATCCACTCACATCTTTCAACACACTTGGGTTTTGTGTTTTTGAATTTTCATAAAGTGATGTGAGTTTTTGTTGGGGAAAAAAAAGTTTTTTTTAAATGTTCCTTTCTCGTCTCAGTGCCCTGCCTCTTCTCCGCCGCCTCTTCGGTTCGTTATGAGCAGCACGGAGCAGTTCACCGGGTTCAGATTCATTCACTTCGTCAAATTAACATCTGCCGTTTGCCTGACCCTTCTCCGCAGTTCTCTGACCGCCATGAGGGGAAATTACATGCTACCTTCATCAGGTTACCAACCATGGCCCACAATCAGGATATCGCAGTGTTTACCTAATGGGGTCCGTTGCTGGGGCTACTGTTTCGGAGGAAGCGCAGCCAAAGATTCAAATGAGCCTCATCAGAAGATTTTAAAATACAAAATCTTTTTTTAGGGGGACCACCTCCCTGTGACATCCCAAACTGAACTGTGTAAGGTAACAGAACCATGACTTGGAGGGGCATTTTCTCACTTGACAAATTACACCCACAATGATTTTATGTCAAACACTTACGGACGCTGTTGCTCACAAATGACCAGTGTTACATCTCTCTTAAAAAGAAATGAGGTGTTCAAATTTTATCACCAGGCGCAATAGATATACATTAAGCTTACAATATGGATAGAAAACCCTAGAATCAATTTTCAGCTTTTCATAAAAGTTCTGCAAAAAAAACCTTCTATTGAAAAATGAATAGCGATACAAGTCAGCCTTGAGGCGGGCAGCTCTCCGTACCAGAGTGTCTGGAGGAATGGAGGAATCTTGATTGGCCCAAGGGCATGCATTATTTTCCAGAGAAGGGCAGCAGCTTCTTACATTTGCTCATACAACTTTCTATATGAAGATGAGTGTACAGGCCGTAAATATGAGCAGGCAGATGAGGTCATTCTGCTCCGATTTCTGCTGCACCAACTGCAGGACAACGTACAATGTGACCAAGCAATCAAACACCTGCTGTTTCAAATCCGGCTGTATCTCCTGTCTTTATCATTGTGGTTACCAGATGACCCCCGCAATCAAATATGTGGCCTTTCCTGTCTGACACAGTGGCTCTGCTCATTTTTTCAGAAGCTCACTATTATGTTTCATGAAAGCATAAGAATTTCCTGTGACACTGGCAGCGCAGCTGTGAAAACCAGCGATGAAAGAGCCCTACTATAGAGGCAAATTAGGACTGAATCATGAGCTGTTTCTCAGTATAAACAAACATGCCTTTCTACCACTAATGTGAATATAATACTAATGCTAACACTCATCACTCTCATCATAATTGTTTCATTAGAATGTCTCCCTCAGTGTCTGGGGGATCTGACAGTGTGTGGTGGGACATGAAGTGTTTGAGTGACAATAATTATGCAGCATTTATGTGAGTGTCCTGCCAAAATTAATCCTCGCTCTTACAAGACTATAAATGCAGAGTCAGATTAAGACCAGGCAAATCTCCACAGATGGGGGATGGTGGGGGGGGGGATTGACTCTGTTCGCTGACAATAAATGTAAGAAGGTAAGTAGTTCAAGGGAGTACATCCAATTTGGCGTAACCTGTGGGATGTTGCAGCATGCACATCTGACGCACCCTCCCTCTCCGCGCTGGCAACAAATAAAGGAAAATTACTTATTTTGATTAACGCCACATAGATTACTGTTCAATGTGTAGCAATGAGTAGAATCTGCACTTAAGAAATATAGGGGAAATTTACTGCACACGTCTGACTCATGCATAAGCAATTAGATGGAAACATAAACATCAGCAATTCATCTGAGTATAGGGTAATTAATCAAGTAGTCATTCAGATCAACGCGACCAACATGCATATTGATCATGCTAATTCAGAAATGGCACATTTGAAAAAAAGAGCTGCACTGAAGTGAGATAACGCAGTGAGTAAAAACTCAGCCTTGGATCATGGTGCTGTATAGCAGGAAGTGGAGATCAAGTGAAGAGTGCTCAGTCATTCCATAATCCAAAGAGCATCCAGCAACTGCACAGCGGGGTCGTGGAGGGCGCAGCGGGCGTCCCCCGCAGTCTCAGCCTCTTTTGCTCCATCTCTGTTTTTAGCATGGAGATGTCAGCCACTGTGGAATCAATTTCTCCGCTGGCGGCTCAGGTCCATCTACATTTTTCAATTCATTTATACTCATTACCAGGAAATAGCCAGAGGCAGAAGCAATTTAAGCACCTGTAATATAAAGCCCTCAAAATCATTTCTTGTCACACTATTTTGGTTTTGAATCGATGTCATCAGCAATCAGGGAAAATGGAACATTTTGTTGTGGTCACAAGTAAACATGGAATAGTGGCAAGTCATGAATAATAATCCAATGTCATCCTTACTGTTATTTACCAAATTCAACGACTTTAATTTTAAAAGGTGCTGTACTTAGAAATGTAATAAATATGCACATGAATGCATGAATGAATGATCAGGATTAAGATTAGGCTTGAAAGTACTGTGAGCCTACGAGTAAAGGAGCTGCAGTCAGATTACATGTAATTTTATGAAAATAATAAACACTCTCTGCTGTGAAAAATATTAGCAAAGAGAGACATAAACACAGTTTTATGCAGACTGAGATAAAGATTCATTGTGATGCAGGTCATGATAATAGCGCTGTTAAAATTCCAGTTTGGTAACATAAGTGTCGTTTGAGCCTGACAAATGACTGAAGCATCTAAAAAGCAGAGAGGAAGTCGACATTTGCAAAACAAACAGTAAATATGCAGCTTGTTTTTCTGTGTGGATGGAAAAGGCAGCCTGAGCATTGTGCTTGAATTCCTGTGGAGTTCCTGTCAGAAGTCCTTTACAGAGATAAAAGCAGTTGATAAAGTGGTCTTATCTTTGATCCAGGTCCACACCTTCAAGACTGCTTAATAGAAAGCTGCTAAAGCTAGCCTCGGGTATGCAAGGAAAAATGTGAGGCACAATAACTGGCTTGTTTACCATCTTGGTTGTTGCTCAAAGACTTTCATGTTTTCAGGTTGAATGAATGAATGAATAATGATGAAAAAATGTGACATGTTGTTCTGAGAACATATCAAAGAGATGTCTGCAGCAAAAAAGTAAAGCGTTAAAGCGAGACTCTGTAACTTTTGGAAAAAGATGAATTCATAAGACATAGGATGCATTTTCCTCATATTAAAGCGACACTATGTAACTTAAGCTCAGTGCTTCCACCATCTGGTTGAGAAGCGCAAACATTTGTTACAAGTTTAGAGAATTCACTGTTACATTGCTTAGTTTGGCTAGCTTCTGGCTAACTCCATCCAGGCTACAAATAAAACATGTGACGTGTGCCGTAAAGCAGGTCGTACTCTACGGCGCAATGCCGAGGAGGGAGGAGCTATGGTTCCAACCCAAACCGAGAAGTTACAGAGTGCAGATTCAGCCGATGCGATCCCACTAAGGCTGCAGTGGCAGCACCATTCATCCTATTAACTATATTTCGACTACTTTACTGAATTTGGAAACATTATTTTAAGGTCAATAAACTACATAGTGTTGCTTTAATAAAGTCAGAGCTTTAGCTGCTATACCTTTACTCTGTCTCGTATGATGAGCTACTTATGGTGGCAAACGTTGGCTAATATTAGCAAACCTAAGATGATTACCTCAGTGCAGAGGCACTTTGTTTATTGTTACGCTACATCCGACAGGCTCCAGGAACTAGAATCTCCATCGACTCTACAAGCCACAAAACCAAACCAATGGAAAGCCACTACAATTAAATGCCATTATAAATTACCTGAAGACACTATACCAATGTATGTCCAATCTGCCTGTCGTAGAATGTGCAAGATCTATTAAAAAGATTCATTTGGGCAGCCTGGGCCATTCCTAGCGCAAGTGCTTAGAGGCGGCTGCCAATCAGTGTTTGAGTCTCCGTTTGAAGACTTCCTGCAGTAAAAACAACATTTTCTCAACGTATCCAGTGACACCTCTGGTTGTTCAATAGCATTTTTACCAACAGTCATCTTTACTGATGCTGCTATACTAAATGACTGTACACTAGCAATCATCCGCTTATGCTAGCTATTCCTCAGTGACAGTGTATGTTCATGTGTCGTATGTGCCTCAAATCTGAGCGTGAAAGCTAGTTCACCTAGAAATATGTAGAAGTACAGAGACATGAATCTGTAGAAGTACAGAGACATGAATCATATTGATAGTTCATTCGTAATTCAAGTATTATCATCAATAAATGACACTTGATTGGTTGATGCCAGTCTGATGTATCTGGTAATTGTGGGTCGT
>JBCAUF010000044.1:8140929-8153377 GCA_038406115.1 Haemulon aurolineatum
TGTGTTGGCAATGCTGTGAGATGGGTAGCCACTGAAAAAATATATGGAAGAAAATAAATATGGTGAATAATAGTTAGTGTGAGACTATGCTTTGCACATCAGGCATGAACACCAAAGAAACAACTTTAAACAGTGAACATTAGGGATAAGGTGAAGCCCCCAATCATTTTCATACAGTCTCTCACCCTCTTTCATTAATGTGCAGCCTCATCTCCAAGCCACTGTGCAAAGTAAACCGGTCACTCCTCTTACATGACCTGCTGTCCTGCTGTGTTTACTGAATATCTAAAAGTAATGTTCTGACCTGTGTGAATGAATCCCAGTCCCTATGCTCACGCTGCTGCCATAACCCTGTCATAATTTATAATAGCTGTTTCCTGCCATGCTCACCTTACATACAAAGCCAATTTGCTCTGGGTTAATAATTCATGTTCGGTTTGTTTAATCTCAAGTGCTGCAGCACAAAGCGATCAGGTGCACGGCAGAGTGTGTCGACCTCGGGAAGGGGGGACCAACTTTGCATCCTGACAAGATGGGCTCTAGTTTGGTAGACCAGGTCTTCACCAATCAAATGAGCTCCTCTCCTCACCTTTAAATGCGTGCGACGAGGTGTACTGCAAGCTTTGTCATTTCACCATGACGCTGTGCTGTCACCAGGAAGACAACTTCTTCCGGGAGAGACGTGAACTTGTTACTTTGCATCACAGTTTCAGCTGTGTTCATTCAGTCACGTCAGTGTCCAACTACGCATGACAACCGCCTTTGATCTGTGATGGGACAATCAATATAGACATAAATGTACGTGCTGATTAAGAGCGTTGTATTGAATAGTGGTTGTTGTGAATATTTATTGCATTAATATGTGCCTGAAACTGTGGAAAACTGCCTGTGAGCTGCCCGGTCAGCCGGCACGCCGAGAGTAGACAAGAATCGAGCTGGCGAGCTTCTTCTTCTTCCGGGGCTTCCAAACTGCCAAACTGATTGCGCCATGCGCAAGTGTAACAAACTCGGACTGCGCCACCTTGCGCCACGCCGCCAAACTAGAGCCCGATATGTCTCTGTGTTTGAACAGGGACAGGAACCGAGCCACTGGTTTATCATGATTTTGCTAGCGTCTATGGTTTTCTACACCTTCTACACTCTTCGCCCCTGGTCTGCTTTGGCACAAAGTGCACTTTGCAACTTTTTCTTGGTGATGGGTTTTTTTTTTTCCTACAATCAATTTCCACTCTCTGGGACTGTTATTTTGTTCCTTTGAGGTTTACCCCTGCCAAGACCAGAGCCTGCATGACCCTGTTGTTCTTGCCCTACAACATCCCTCTATCTATTATCGGTTGTGCTTGCTGCACTTTAAGAGCGTTTCACTTCAAGAGTAGATGCACTACACTTCTAAATTCTTGTTAGATTCAGTTAACATCCACCCCTTTCTCAGCCTTGACTGTTTCGCTGCCTGTGTGAGGCTGGATAGCTTGCTCTTGCCAAGTGCTACATTGCAGAGATCATGAGTAACACCTCGACATTCACAAAGACAAAAGCAGATCATTCCTGTGGGTGCCTTACTTTATCATTATCTGTGGCAACAACAGAACATCTTAAGCTTGTACAAGCCTCTTTATGCACTCTAAAGCTCTTATCACACCCAATCTTAAACCTCAAATCTGCTCTTTTTCCATGAAGCTCATTTTTTAATTTCTTTTTTTTTCTTTTGGAGATAAAGTAGCTTTTTTCTTATATTTTTAATTGGACACTTCCCCACATCTTTGCAAGCTGGAACTTGCACTGTTGGTGAAAAATAAAACCCAACATATACGAAGCTCACCAATTAACATGTTATTCTGTACCAAAAAAAAGGGTGAAAAACCAGCTGTTTTTTTTCTTCACCTCTGGCTTTCCAGTCACTGCATGCCCAGCACATGATCCCTTTAAAACCGCAATTTGTCTTTTTCATATTTTTAACACATTTCTCTTTGGATTAAACAAACAAGATACAGTATGTTCATGAATGAACTTTGAAGCAGCTTCTTGGGAGATTTCATCTCCGTAAGACAGATATGCTAGATGTTGTCTCCCTGCTTCTAATCTTCAAGTTAAGCTAACCGGTAGCTGTATAAACTTGGAAATGGCAAATAAATGGTGAACTGTTCCCTTTGAAATTAACTCTTTAGAGTGCAACGGCATAAGCAAATCAACCATTTTACACAATTTGCAGAGGTAGCTCTGCTCAGCATATCACTGAAAATTGCCATAATTGCATAGCATTTTGCAGAAAGTAGCGGCTGAAGTGAGAGTCAGTCACTGCTTAGTGCACTTCAGTTTTGCTTTAAGTGACAAATCCACTTTTGCCTGTCTATAGGGCCAGATATTATACACAGTGACGTTATACTATATCTGTAGCTATTTAGTGATGGATAGAAAACCCTTCTTCCTTGCACTTCTTTTAACAGAAAACTGGAGCAGAGCTGACAGTGTGATCCCGAAAAGAAGTGTTACTTTTAAGATCACTGAGGAAAATAGGTCTGAATGAAAGATGATCCCCTGTTTCTCTGTGACTGTCTCCTCCTCCCTCTGTGCACTCCCAGACTCTTCCAAGATTTGATGCTTTATGCCGTTAACACTCACCAGTTTCTCAACCAGAGCGGCCGGCGAACCTGAAACGAGCACTGAGCGTCTTTCTGTTTGTTTATTAATGCAGGCAAAAATGGAAATAAGCAGAAGGATGTGCGATGAATATTGAGTAGTTTTAGGCTTTGAGCAACATATATGCCTATTCTTGTGATTAAGTGCATAAATTAGTATGCAAATTCTGCGTACTCCCGCTTCATCTAGTGATGTGTCAGTTATCTGGTTCATTACTGGCTGGTCAATATCTTCATTTACACACTCAAAACATGCAATGAAGGAGGCATCCTTCATTTCAGGAGCTTGTACCATGAGCTATTGTATGAGGTGTTATTCAAATTATTTGGTGCAACTCTCAGAAGTGTGGAGAAACTAGATGCTAGATGCATACAATGATGGAGTGAATATTGCTTATACAAAGAAACTGTATATCATCCTGGATGTGATTTCCAGATGTTTGCAGAATGTTTTTTACTTCTTCAAAATCAAGTCTATTCAGAACCATGTGCTTAAGCTCAAAAGTACCTTTTTCCACTTTATGGTTTTGGTGTTTCAGAGTGCATGCAGGGAATTTGCGAAATAAACAGATCTTTTTGTCATTAGCTAAATCGTATTATTTTCATGTCAATTTCACTTCAAATGTTTTCAGTTTATTTTCAGATCACTTAAGAAGTTCATCTGACTTTGCCTCAAAGTGATAAACTGAATGAATGTCTTACTCAGAATTCGCGCAACTCATTGAATTAATTTCCAAAGAAACCTGATGAGTCTATTGGCAGACTCCCCAGTGTGCACTCTCCTGAGATTTTTCTTCTGTGTTGATAGAGTAAAACATATAGGACGTGTTGCGTTAGCTTAAATGTGTAACAGTGTATATTGTATTTATGTTTTGAAGCTGATCCGTAATGTAAAGACATTATTTTGGTGTTTCCAAAGTTTAGTGCATACACTAGTTAAATGTTAATGTGGAAGTCTGCATACCAAATTTGCATTTCGATTCTTATGACAAATAACTGCATATTTACTAAATTGAAAATATGCAATCAAATTTTTTTTGTCTCTAACACAATAAAGCTTAATTGTTTATTACAATACTTTGTTAACTGGTTTATAACATCTGTTCAAAACAAAAATGTAAAAATGCAAATTTAGAGAATTAATTGTCCTTTCATTTGTGGAAAAAGCAAGCTGAGGTTTTGAATGTTGTATGAAGGCTGCAGCCAATAATCCATTTGTCTCATTAAGGAGGGGAAAAAAATAGAAAAAGTCTAGTGGCAACAAACAAATCAGCACCTACACATATCATTCCATAGTTTGATGGTGAGTCAGTGCTGCACTCGAACGCTGATGTGTAATAACGTGTTTTCCAACACGTCTGAGTGCTCCTTTTGAATGAGACATGGAACAGATTGGACACAAGGAAAAAATGTGCCTTTGTGCACTACTGTGTTCAGCCTTTCGCCTGCCTTGAATCGATCATCTCAATAAGTTTCGTTGCTCTTTCTCCCGACGCGGTGATCCTTGGGACTTGTTAACCATTATCTAGTACTGTGTGACCTTGAAATAAGTTTGACAGACAATTAGAGTTTCACATTGATGCTGTCCGCGGTGGAACGGTCATTATTATTGACAGGCAGCACTGACTCACAAGTCGAGAAATAAACGTTCCCGACGGCTTGTCTTCTCTCGCAGCAGCTCGATACCGTCAGGACAACAACAGTCATCACACATCGTATACCAAACCATTAAACGCCCAATCCTCCTCAGTCTATGGCACAAAGAACCTAAATTAATTTATAGCCATGCTCCTCGCTACAGATACTGATCGGTATGACCCGGGCTACAGCCGAATACAGGATTTTCAATGTATTGACTGTGCTGTAATGACAGCGCTTAGAGCAGTCGAGGAGCTGGCTGTGCTGCGGAAAGGGAGGGAGGTGAGGTCGACACGCACAGAGACTCTGGACTGGCCGTGAATCCGGCAGCTTCAATTTGACAGGCTTGATTCGATTTGGTGTGTGCGAGGTAGTGGCCTCCACAAAACTGCTCTGAGATGCAATTCAGAGAGACAATACGGCTCGGCCCGGCGCCTTCACGTCAAAGTTGTGGGGAGAATATAGAAGTCCGAAAAGCCTCTGTAAAGTCTCATCTGCTTTGCAAAATTTGAGACTTTTGACGCTGCTTGTGTTATCCCCCAAACATGGTGAGACATGCATTAAGATTGATCTGAAATGTATGTTAAGAGGCATCGTTTCTGCTTTGCGCTTTCCAATTGAAGTGTTATAAAGGCTTGAGCTCCAACAACAGCTCTCCTGCTTTCATCTCCTTGAGAAGGTGAAACACGGCTTCTAACACGGAGTGCTGCCATTCGCGAGCAGTGTGATGTCATCCTGCTGAAAGCGTTAGAGAAGATTGCAGGTAGTAGACAGAAGAGATTGGAGGCCAAGAAGAACAGCTCTAAGAGGGGCCTGTGGGGCGTGTTGTATTTCTCTGCCCAGCTCTCACTTGCCATAACACTCGACGGTGAGCCAACACAGTTATTTAAGCCAAAAAAGTTGGTTAGTTGGGGGGGAGGGGTTTCTGCTACAGTGGCCTATTAGTATCTGGATGGAATTTGCAGCAGCATCATTGTTCAGGTAGCTCCCAGATCTCTGCAGTAAAATGAGACGCAAATGCATTTTCTGATTTTCTGAGTGTAAAAGAGAAGCCCACTGATTGTATGTTTATTTGGTGTGTGATTAGAAAAATCACTGCGCCTACAACTTCTGATGATATCAGCAGGCATTTCATCAAATGCTAAGCATTAATGTGTACTGTACACACAGGGGACATCTGACATGAAATCCATTTCCACTTTTGCCGCTTCACTTTTCTATTTGTTCTCTCTCAAGATTGCCATCTCATCGAAACACAATTTTTTGTTGTTGCTAGCCAACAGTAAAGCCCCAGTGATTCTCGAGAGAGATACAGACACATTTTCTTTGTAGAAAATAACATTCATTACCAAACATTTGTTAGATTCATGCTCTGCTGCTTTTTAAACAGTAATTTTACTTTTCTCACAGTTAAGGTTTACAGTTCCAAGGTTGACAGTGTTTACTGTGATTAAAATGATACACAGAATTTTGGAATATGAGCAAAAAAGAGTCCCTTCAAATTGATTTAAAAGTAGCTACCAGGAAGCCTCTTGATTCCGAGCAAAATATGGGAAAATGGGAGTAAAAAGCTACTTTTATACTGACAGTGACAGCTGGAGTGGTTGGCATTCACCATGTGGCCTTAAAAGCTCTGTTATATGCCAATGAAAATATAAAATGATCCTCTTTGGCACAGTTTAAAATAAATGTCATAGGTTTCCTGTCTATTACAACTAAAATGTCTCACCAGGCCACAGACTGGCGCAGCGAGCCAACACAAATTGATCTTGGGAATTGAAGCTATTTCATTCCAGGTGTTACTTTCAATAGAATATCAACATTATTTAGTGTAGAACTGTTGATGATAACTGAATGAAAGGTCCCCCTGTGTGCTGGAATAATAAGCTCAGACTGAGTAGTGATGGCCTTTTAAACCCTCTGTGGAAGCCACTTGGGAGTCTTAATGACCACGAAAATAAGTGCTAATCAATGCATGAGCTGCCCCCCATGGGTGATCATCAAGATGCACACGAAATAATGAAACGTAACACCAGACAGCTGCAGTGTGCCACAGAGGCAAAGCTGGATTAAATGTTCTTCACCTTAAATCCGTGGCAGGGTTTCTTAAAGGTGTCTCCTGGAAAAGTCGTGCAAGCGCACAGGAAGTAGTGGAGGCGAGATCTTTGATTCCCTGATAAAGTCAATTCACAAAATGTCAACTTTATTTATTTAGCACCCGTATTGCCTCTCCTGATAGGACATCTCCTTCGTTAACCTTCGTATTTGCTGAACGGGAAGACATGGAAATGCCTTGACACCATCAGAATTTTAATTTTAGGGAGAGAAAAAGAAAAGTGTGCAGCCCAAAAGTCAAATTCAATTTCACAATCAAACTGCCTGGTACCGTAGTGCTGTCCATGCTGACTGCTTGATGAGGGATCTCTGCCAAGCAAAGTGGGGAAACACCACGTCATCAAGCTCAAATGCAAAAGAAATGTAATGGTTTCAGAATGAAAGGTTTGAATGACTGTCCAGAAAGTCTGACTTGCCTAAACCTCCACATGACCTTCATCATTGTGGGCGGCAGATTTGAAAATGCCCCGACAAATGACTTGTTTTGTCATGTAGGTACAAGGACTTGCTGAATTCGTGCTGATGCTGTTATCAGCGGTAAAGTCGCCATGGCAACGTCATTGAGCTGAGCTGCTGTCCGTGTGAACTTTCGTCCCTTGAAACCTTCAAAAACGGTCCTGAAGCTGAGTTGTGTGAAAGTGCAGCTAGATAAACCAAATAAATGCAGAAACAAGTCTGGAGTTGACTTCAAGGCGGAGGAGTCAGTGTGCATTATGTTAAAGGGAAGACTTTTTCTAAACTAAGTGTGAGGAGGTTTAAAGTTGACCATTTGTGTAAATCCACCGAGGTATGGATACAACAGCTTGAAGGAGCTGAAATGTTTCTAAAAACAACTTTGAAAGGTGAATGTGTATGAAGTCAAAGTAATGGAAGAACTTCAATGTTTTCTCGGTATCCACAGCCTCGAATCAATTTCTGCAGCAACTCTTCTTCATCTTTGATTCTTTGTTATTCTTATCCTCCATACATGGCTCATCTGCCTTCCTCTTTGAAGTCGCTTTGTTGCTCAGTGGTTTTCATGCAATCGATCCTGAATCGAATGTGCACAGACGTGTGTGCCCTGGGAGAGACAGGCTTCCCCTTTCACCACTGCAAACTCAGTCCAGAGGACGGATTGGCACTGTTTCAGAGGAGACTTCAAATACACTGTCATTCCTCCAGACAGGTACGGACTGGGAATGAAAGATGGCCCTGGACTTTTTGACTCAGACTGACCCACCAAAATGCCCTCCGGTGATGCACCGCCATCCTCAGTCCACTTCTGCTTCTCTCAGCTTCTCCTTGTAGGGGTAACCACAGCGGATCATCTGTTTTTATCTCACTGTCAGACCGGACCCCGCCCAACCCGCGACGTGCTCTGCAAAGTTTGATTTGGCATTGGCTTCTTGCACCAGATGCCCTTCCTAACGCAACCCACAACTCAATTAGGAACACATTGGCATCCCCACTGGCTGTGGAGCAACTTGGGGTTGAGTGTCCTGCCCAAGGACACGTTCACATGTGGACGGATGGAGTTGGGCATCGGAACACCAGCCCTGTGAGGACTGTTCCACCTGAGCCACAACTACTTTGAACAATATTAACAACAATTACTTATTGTGCTTCAACAAAAGGTACCTAAACCCAAAGCTCGCTCATCTCATCCTCATTATGTTCTATCTTAGCTCTTCAGCTGCACAACCTTACCCAACAGTTGAACTGGTATCGCCGGGCTCGGTGGGCTGCTCTCTCTGCTGCCAATGCCTTCAGGCTGACCAGGCTCAGATGGTTGGGTGGCAACGGCGCCAAATGAATAATTTGTTATTTTAAAAAAATTTAAAAAATTGGCTGCATGAGCCTCAAGGGATTTCAACCTTTTCTCTGTCAGATTCTCAGCACCGCCTTTACGTTTTTTTCTCACTCTGTTTGTTGTCCATCATCCTCCACTCGGCTATTTATGCAATTATTGAGAAACACATATTTTACGTTATATCTGCCCCAAGCAGCCCCCTCGGGGAAACCTCCCGGTGCTTGTGATGGCCGTCATTGCCTCCAGACAGCCAGCATAGAGATAAATATTTAGATAGGACGGCCTAACGTCTGACTGAAACTCATAACTTGTCGAAAAGCATGCAGCGGGGATGAGAATAAATGTGACACAAGCCATAAAACTAACCAAGGGAGTGTGGCCTCCAAACAACTTAAACACAAACACTTCAGCATGAATCGCCGGAGATATATTTCAGCGAATTTGTCTGTTTCATGAAATGCCAACTCCTTTCTTCAGCCATTGTTTATCAATTTTTATGGCTCATTTTGGTGCTCTCCGGGCTTCTCTTACGCCCAAACAACTTCAATCAATTCTGCTTGTCAGCCCGACGCCCAGCGAGTCAAACCTTCGAGCGGCAAATCGCCCTCCAGCAACACAAAAACCACCTGACAGCTTGTATTACAGCGAAATCGTGCCGGCCACTTCTCGGACATGGCATTTGAAGGAATAAGCAGTTGATTATCACTCGTGAAAATGCTTTTCTTTCAGCTTTCTTATCAGTGTGGGGGGATGACCTTCAGATCTGTGTGGTGGGGAGGGAGGGAGCCATCAGAATAAATTACAGGCTGCTGCCCTTGTCAAAGAAGTCCTGCTGGTGGTTGTGACGGGTGTGTGTGATTCTCTCTTGATCTCTCTCTCTCTCTTTCTCTCTCTCACACACACACACACACACACTGCTTCCACCTCTCAAACGGCACTGAAGGCTACAGTTATTACTGTATGCTAGGAGAGCACGTACGAGATGTAAATGAGACAGAGTAAAAAATTATAGGTATAGATTAACTCATAAAAGAGCTGTATATATTACTCAGGAATAGAGAGCTGAATCTATCGAGTGATTTATCACTGTAAGAGGTTTAACAAAGGCAGTGTAAACAGGAGGGAAAAAAGAAAAGTTAAAGTGATACGCCCGTCCGCCCACTCCAGCCCCTCTGATGCCACGGGTCACGGTCTATCATCGAGTGAATAGAGAAGCCAAGGCCCTCACAGAGCCCATGTTCAAACTCTCAACCTCTCCTTTCATAATCCACCTACTGTACATCTCACTCACTGTCTGTCACATCCACGTCTCACGGTCCCACTGATTCCCTCTGAAGTCTTTTTTTTTTCTCCCCCCTGCTTCCTCCTCTGGCTGATCCTGATCCCACGAGTGGATGGCCGTGTTTTAAAGAGCAATAACTAAGATTTTTACTGGCCCCAGAGCGCCAAATGACCACCATCCATCTGCGGCCGGGCTGACAGTGTTGTTGATCAATATCAACGGCTCGGGGATCAGATCGGCCAGGTGCTGACATTTCTCACTTTCCCAAACGTTATGTTCCATTTTGGTACCTAATCATATTTCTCAGCTGCTCTGCAAGGGGAGCACGGCTCCGCGAGGAGGGACCTGGCAGGACAAGATGTTTCAGTTACCAAGACTGAAAGGCCTCAAAACAAGCCAAGAATTAGAGAGCTGTTTTGACATTGACATCGTGATTTATGCCTTCATTAGATATTTCTGTTGGATTTCTAGGAAGGGGCCTAAAGATTTAAGCCTGGGCTCACGCAGCCGTCAAGCCCATACAGTAAAAAGCTGATATATTGGCAACAACCTTGGGAGCTCAATCCCACCTAGAACCGAGTATGTCATCATTGTCTGAACACTTGGCCACAGACTGTAGGAAGCATTGGAGTTGGTTAACATCACAGGTTTCAGAGGTAATGTTTCAAATCCTGACATTGGGTTTGCTGCGCATCAGTTTTTATCACTTAACAGGGACAGAAAATCTGATCTTTCTCAAACATCTAAACCCAACAATACCCAGGCCTCAGGGTATGAAGCGTGTTTACCACTTGAGTATCGGGTTGCCACAATCCACCCTGACCACCTCCCTACAGCTCTTTCATGTACAAAAATGGAGTGCCTTCTTCACTTGAGAAAACATTGCAAGTCAACATAAGGCTGTGATACATTTCTCACCACAACGTAATTGGCTAAACAAACAAGTAAAGGAGTAGTAATAGTAATTTCTACAAGAAATTTAAGGGATTCTAAATTTAAGGGATGATCTCTGACAGTAAAACATGTCATCTGACAAAAGTGTGTATACCTTATCTGAATGGCTGCAGGTTGGGCAGATATCCTGCTGTCATAAGAGCTGCTGAGATGCAGTAATTGTTGTAAAACGAGGGGAAGGGCACACACTTTTCTGGCAGTCTCGTCTTAAAGTCATCCATGGTGTTGCACTCGCGCTGCACTTGTTTACAACATAAAATCCAGATGGTGTTTTTAATTTAATAATTGAAACTTGTAAAAGAAAATAATGACACGTACTGTGCAAAGTTTACAGAGTACACATTATTAATCTTCTGTTGAACAATTATTTTCATACAGATACACTAATTATAATAACGATTTACAGCCAACGTGAGCACCAACATGCTGTCTGTCAGAGCTGACGATGAAGAGGAGAGACAGCTGCTGGACGAGCCTCAAGCTCTCGAATTACTGTAATAATATGATAAATAGAGTGACGCTCAGATCAGTCAGTCAGTCTGTTAACGTAGACTGCAGTCTGTGGAGTTCCCTCTCTCTTTCTCTCCTCCACATGAGATGAGTGCTTGTTGTCTCTCCGCTGCAAGTCAAACTTTTTAAAATAATTTGTTGGTTTTATTCCTTTTTTGATTCAATGTCATTCTAAATGGTAAAGTCATGTTTTTCATCAAGTCATTCACGTTTAAACAGCATGAAACAACAAAAACACACAGGGCAAAGTATTTAAAATGTTACTCTTTGTAGTCCATCTTCAGATCATCGTAGTTTTGCCTGACACCGTCTCACAATGACGTAGCCTTAAGTGTTAAGAGTAGTTGGATTCTCTGATCAGCGCAGTTATTCTTCTCCAAAATCCTTATGAATTCTCCTTCTCATCTTTCCTTAACCCCATGACGTTTTCCATCAAGGTCAAGGAAAAGTGGTTAGGAAAAGATGATAGGAGGTACTGCAGTACTGCCAGGGAGTCAAAAGCTTGAGTGTCATGCGGGTAAACAGAAGATCTGACAAAGACTGGAGTGAAGAATATGCAGGAGTCAGGTAAGGTAATGAGTCAGCTTGATCTCAAGTGTGCTTGACTGTGCGGAGGGTGATAATCAAGAGATTGAAAAAAACATATTACCAAAACTATCTGAAAGATTAGAATTTCTCGCGGCAGTGTTGTTGTAAAATGTCCCCAAAAAAGTCTGAATACTCGTTTTCAATATGTGCAAAGGTTGAGAAAAGTTTTGGGGTTTTTTAATGGAGACAGTGCAAGAAACTAATCTAAAGGTCTGAGCCACAGTGCCAGGAAGATGGAGGGGAAAGGGAAATAACAGCACTTTCAATGTTTAATATTTTTAGGATAAATGATATTCACACTCTGAACATATTGTGCCAACAAGTGGTGAAGTAAAAATGCAACTGAAAAATCGACTATTTGTTATATCTCCTTTCACAGAAAGAGCACAGTCTCACTTGTACATCTACATCCAGGAAATTGAACAAGTTTGCAGTGAAAGAAGTAGAGATGTCCCTCTGTGTCCTTATGTGCTCGGAAAGATAGACTAGAAAGAGTGATTTATTGATTCGTGTCTTCTCCGAGAAAGTTTTGATTAATTTCCGTCGAAGTAATTTGACTCCTGATCCACATTAATTCAAAACAGAGACACTTGTCGACTGATAAAGGAAAAGTCAGTGTTTTATCTACATTTTAATCAGCGTTAATTAGTAAAGAGGTGTTGTAACTCTCTGACCACTGCATTTTCACCCACTCAGTAGTTAGACGGATCATTAAATTTTAATGTAAACGTTGTTAGTCTTTTTAATAACTTAGAGTTCGTATAACTTTGTGCTGTCCAAAATTCTCGACAGTATTTCAGCCCAGGAACAGAACAGAATGTTAAAGGGTCAAATAAGGACTGAAAGTGACGAATCTTTTTTTTTTCTACACACATCTACCGTACATATTTTCTCAGTATTATCATGAGGGGTTACAGTATTAGGGATTCAAGGCTA
>JBCAUF010000044.1:8153477-8167272 GCA_038406115.1 Haemulon aurolineatum
TCGGTGGCGTAGTGGTTTGTGCAGGCGCCCTACGGCCCCACAGGTTCAAATCCTGCATCGATCTGTCTTCTCGTGCGCGTCACTCCCCTCTCCCTGCCTCCCATCTCCTGTTTCTCTTCGCCTGTCCTGTTGATTAAAGCAGTGTTTCTCAACTCCGGTCCTCGGGGACCACCGCCCTGCATGTTTTTAAATGTTTCCCTCCGCCGACACACCTGATTCAAACCATCAGCTCGTCATCCAGCTCTTCAGTGGCCTGCTAATGAGCCACTCGTTTGAATCATGTGTGTTGGAGCAGGAAACATCAAAAACATGCAGGGCGGTGGTCCCCGAGGACCGGAGTTGAGACACACTGGATTAAAGGCACAAAAGCCAAAAGAATATACTTTAAAAAAATTAATGACTTGTAGTAATGAGCACAAAAACTAATCACCCAAATCTGTAGTTCACCTCGATACTACTGGGCAAGTTCTAAAATTCCAGCTAGCTAGTGAACATAATGGAGCATTTGAGCTATAAAAAAAAAAAGCTGATATTTCTCTCAGGAGTTGGTCGACACCAAAATAGAGCTGGAAGGAGGTTGCAGGTGCCCAGAAGCACAGCTCCAAATGAATCCAAATGTTGCTCCACGTCTGCTGGATGTGTGAAAAGGTAACTGCTTGGCTAACACGCCAACTTAAGATGGGTCCATGTTCAGCTTGTTTCGCGCCCCAAAGTGGGCAGAAACTCAGGCAACACTGCTTCAAGATTTACAGTAGTTTGCTTTGCCTGTTTAATGGGACAGTCTGATTTTTACAGCAGTCATCTAATAATAGAAATCCTTATTTCTTCTCCTCCAAGTCTTTTCCTCATAATGGATGGTCTTCGGTCTCTTACCTCAAAGGTTAAATCCTCTGTAAGAAATCTAGGTGTCACTGTGGACCAGGCTCTGACTCTGGACAAGCATGCCAAGTTGTTGATTAGCCCTTGTTTTTTCTAGCCAAGGAACATTGCAAAACTCGGGCCTGTTGTGTCTCTAGCGGAGATGGAAATGTCAATTCATGCTTTTATATTGCTCTGTCTTGATTACTGTAAGTCCCCATTTCACTTGCCTCATCAAGGCTTCCCTGGATGGTTTACAAGTGATCCAAAATGCTGCTGCCAGACTGTAGATGCCCAAAAGGTCTCATATGACACTGATTTTGATTGCTCTCCGCTGGCTCCCCATCAAATTCTGAACCAATTTTAAGGTTCTTGCGATCACCTGTGGAGTTCTGCAGCCTTACATCACGAGAGGTCTCTGAGGTCCTCGGATCAGGGCTCGCTGGTAGTTCTTCAGTCTAGGCTTAAAACTAAAGGAAACTGCATTTGAGCAATGAGTCAGTGGTTTCGTCTCTAGTCTCATGTGCACTTGGAGCGCTGTCTGAGGCACACAGCATGTCAAGAGTGATATACATGCCTATAATTTAAAGTTTCTATAAGCCTGTAATTCAACTCACACCCTGCCAACAGCCATCCAATTTGGAGCAATTTCTCGTGTCTCCTCATGCAATATCTATTGCGACAGTTGAGTAGCACGGGAGCTAATTACCTAATTATTAACAATTCCAGATCAAGGGCCGCCTGCAATTTTTCCATATTAAGTGGCACGACGTTCCCAGGGAGTGTACTGTGACAGCACTGACCAAATCACACCTTTCTATTCATGTACACGTGGATTTTAGCTTCAGTGAAAGCCTTTAAGGAATGCCATTTTGCAGAAATAGGCATTCCGTGGGGGAGGGGCTGCGACGGTATCCATCGGCTTTGAAGCGATGAGCCAGTGTTAATTGGCGATAAATGTAGTTATGATTGATAGTCTTAAGGAAATGGAGACAAGCTCTTAAGCTTGTACTAACGGGCCTCCTGCTGCTTTATTGCGGCACATCAATAACCCTGCAGTATCTCCAGCTATCTGCGCTCACACTGTTGTCTGCTTGTCCCCTTTCTTTCACTCATCAGATAGGGGGCCTCCCAGGGCTCCCACGGTGAACAAGTTACGCGCCTGTTTTGGGCTCCGTCCTTTATGAACAGTTATCAATCTCGGCTGGCTGCTTCCAGCGTACTTGTGATGAATGCACACAAAGAAAAGCTTCGGAAAACACGGAGCGCTCCTTCTTCTTCATAAGTCTTATGCTCAATACAGTATATCAGAGAAACGCTGGGGAACAGGCAGTCAGGGATGGTTGGTGTAATTATTTGTCATTCTGGACATTTTTCCCTTTGGATCAGCCCGGTGCTGATTGCTGATCTAATGTGCCGTTTTTCGACAAAGAAAATGTGTTTATTTTGCACACCGGTGAAGAACAAATAAGCTTTTTTGTACGAGCTCGTGTTCCGTGTTGTCGACACCTTTCCCAAGAAAGCAACTGCAAACTCGGTGTTTTCATGAAGATTAAATAATAAATGGTGAACTGTTTATTTATGCTTGCCAGAGGGGAAAGAATCTGGATCTTGGTTGGTCGCTAAAAGTCCTTTTCAGGAGCTCTTGTTGATTTGCGCATGCCTGACATGCACTTTTGAATAATGCATAGAGATCTATTCTTGGATAGTGAGAGTTGCACCTTCTCTTCCAACAATGACTGACAACTCTATGACCAAAACACTGAAAAATACATGTAGACAACATGATGCGAGGAGGCAAACAATCAGGCGGCAAACCTGCATTTTGACGACCCTTTGCACAATTGATTTGGAATTACAGAAGATATTCACAAATCTGAGTGAGGTGCACATATGAAACTTATGATAAGTCTACAACTTTCCAAGCACCAACCTTTGCAGATACTCTGCAGAGTTTCTGTAGGCGCAGGTACTTTAAGAATCTTCAACCAGCTCCAGAGGGGTGATCCATTATTTTTTAAAAAGTCAGACCACAGCTCCCCAGCCTGAAACAACGTTGCCTCTATCTTCTGCTTTCTGCGTTCAGCTAGTGCAGGACATGCATCTTAACACATGAATTCAAGCCTTAAGCAATATCACATTATACATGAGTGTGTTTGCGTATATGTGGAAAATGTAACTCAGTATGTGTGTGTGTGTTTGTGTGTTTGTGTGTGGGCATACTACCACGAACGGTCTTTGCTTGCATGTGTTGGTGCGAGCGTGAAAAAAATGATATCCAAGAAGATCTAAAAACAAATAGCTGCGAAGGTAGAGGGCATAGCATGACAAGTGTAGATAAGCGATTATGTGTTGGTTCCAATGGAGCAGGTGATTCCTCAGCCCTGCAGGCAGGGGGTGAGGCATTTCGGCGGCGTGGAGAGACGGCAGGAACATCAAAAAGTCAGCGAGCTGGGAGCTCCGGCTACGCCTTGCAAGATCAATGATAGGGGTTACATCTACAGCTGTTCTCACAGGAGGTTTTGTTGCTAGAAGTGTGAAAAATGAATCACTCCATAGATGTGCTGTGTTCATTATGTCCACTTTTGATGTAGGAAAAAAAAAAAGCATATTGCTAACCATGAGACAAGAGCCCGGAGGAGATAAGAAGGGGTCACTGACAATGCAGGTAAACAAAACTTTGAAAGTGGAACAACATATTAATTGCATCGTGGTCCTTTCTATTAGGCCTGTGGATGGAAATACAGTGTCACAAATAATTCTAATTATCTATTTGTTAACACAAAACAAGTGTTGTCGCTGGTTTTTCCTTGCTGCAGTACCTTCCCATGTCCTGTTGATGAAGCTACAAACCTGCTGTCAGCATGAGCGAACATCCTGCATCCTCCCACTGCGACAAAACTTAAGGCCCACATTCATAATTTGTCCATCTGGGAGCCGTCTATTTAGCATAACTGACTCATCTATCTGGGCACGGAGCAGGGAGGACAGGACTAAGACTGCCACCAACACACAACACTCAACTTTTTTTGCACATTTTCTGGGTGATTTTACACCGACAAGATTTACAGAGAGGTTATGTTTCTCCGAGTTCACAGCAACGTCAAATTGTCTGTGAAGATGCCACCCCCTGATGTATGAATAACTGATCCATCTCAGGATGAAAATAAGATGTATGGCACTCAGTTGGTTTCCATATGGCAGCAATGCTGGATAATTACTCCGTAATTACCTTGAATGTTTGCACTCTGGACCATTTGCCTCGCCAGCTGTCATTGCTGAGGCATCTGCTGGATATCGCAGCGTGCAGCGGCTCACACCTTGGTCCCCCTTTGACCACCCAGAGCCACACGCTCATTAACTAACACATAAAAAGTACAGGCAGCACTGCCTCTCCCTCCCCTTCTAGCTTATTTGTTCCTTTACCCACTGGTCCTCTCAATAAATGTCATATCTTCATGACTTAATAGGATCTTCAGCCGCACTGCATCGCTCTGAGTTCACTCTTAATAAACATTGGCGGCTGCCTGGACCGAGGTCCCTCTGCCAATCAGCCGAGAGAGGGAATGCCATAACTGAACACTAATGAGTAAATTATTTCCTATTGATATGCTGTCTCACAAGGACGCGTCCTGGAGATTTGAAAACAAATGCACGCCTTCCTCACCAACTCCGTAATGTCACACATGCCTCCGAAGCACCTGCAGAAATCCACTGAAGGCTTTCGCGGCGTGCAGCTAAAGTACTGTATGCCATCTTTTCACCTTGAGGCGCCTTCTTAGTTCCTCCCTGTCAGCTGGTCAAGGTCCCACCTTCACGCTTGTCACTCATCTCGAGGAGCTGTCTTCCTATCAATGCATCTAGCCCGAGGCAGCGGTAAGTGCCATCAATAAAGACGCCGCAGGCGCCATCGGTGAATGATGGTGATTTGCGGTACGTGGAGCAATTCCGATATTCACGCAGGTATTCAGCTCGGATTCCCACAGAGAGCGACGGCACACCTGAGAAATCTGGGCATTTATTAGTGTATTGATTGTGAGTTTAAAGTTCTGAAAGTTGCACTCCGCACCTGTAATTTGTGTGCTCGAAGACCAAACGTCTGCTTCGGTCTGACAGACACAAGAATGCAAACCGCTCTCTTTGCTCTCGACTGTGTCGTGTGCTGCCGGATGATCTCCGAGGCCTCGCCAGCTCATATCTGACAAGCATATCTGATTCGTGTTTTGAAGCCAGTGCAGTGGGCCAGGGACAGGTGTAATCTGTTTGGATTTCTGGGGTTGCTGTCAAGACTGCAGCTGCATTTTCACCCAAGTCACTTTTTTCAGCTGTCAGATAAGCCATGCATTAATTTCTCTCAGCAATGCTGCTTTGCAAGAGACGGACTGTCGATCTGATGTTGATCTTGATCTTCTGCATATCTTTGAAAAGTCACAAAATAACCTCTGTAATCACTCACAAAGATTCTGCTCTTGTTCTGCTTCTGTACACACTTTTTGGGGTAAAGCTAGTTAGGTAAATAGTTTACACGTCTGAACACGAGTTATGTTTTGTGTGAAAAAACTTGCAGAGAGAAACATTTCTAATCTTATCCTTTTCTTTTTCCTCGGATCAATAAGTCATCCAAATGAAAGTTTCCATGCATTCGTGACCTCGTGCCAGAAAGATTTATTTATTTATTTATCATAATGATGGTAAATTATCCTCTGTTTTTGAATAATGTTTCCGTCAATAACTCCCTTGGATCCCAGCTGTGCAGGAATGCTTGGGAGCGTGTTTTGGGGTTGAAATCTTATCAAAGAATCAGTGGGAATCAAATGGCATCCAGGCTCCTCGTGATGTTCCAGAGAGCCGACGCACTGCAAACAACATTTAGGCAGAGGAAGAGTTTCATATTTGTTCTATTGATTCTCAATTTGTGAGGCTTTGCATATTTATACAGTCTGTGACGGCACACGGCTAATCGCTCAGGCTGGGAATCAGATTGCCAATCACGTCATTTGTTACTGTGGCTGTCCTACGCATTGTTGCAGGAAACAGTCAATGTGCCAGAGCATGGGCAGGGCACTGCTAAAGAAATGCAGACAGTCTCCTCGCTGTGCTCCCAATGACGCAGAGGAGATGTGCACAACAATATCATTTGATTTCCCCACAGTGCGGCTCGCAGGCACGCCAGCCTGATTCTCCACAGTCCCCCAGGATCAACACTCCAGGGCTCCTCCAACCATTGGACTCCAAGTGAAAACTTGGAGGAAAAATGGCTGAAGTGTGGTTGATTTTTTTGCATTCTTGCTGACTGTCACCACTCTCATGTCTATATGCTTCATATGAAGCCAGAATGAGCAGGCAGTCAGCTTAGCTTAGCATAAAAACTGGAAGCACAGCTAGCCTGTCCCAAATATAAAAATGCACCTACCAGCACCTCAAGATTTGAATAATTAACATATTGCATCTCCTTTGTTTCTGCTGCGTGGTGACATCAAGACTCCAGGGAGTCATCACAGGTTCATTTCAATTTGACCTAGCTAGCTGTCTTTATGCAAGGCTCAGCTAACTGCTTCATGTTTAACAAGCAGAAATGAGAGAGCAATCAATCTTCTCTCAACCCACTTTTATCAATAAAGTAAATGATAGTATTAGCAAAAATGCAATCTGGTACAGGACCACCTGGTTTGGCAACTTTTTCCCCCAGGCCAGACAGCTGAACTCTAATTGAGAATATGCTGGCTATACTGGATACTGTGTTATTAGCACTTTGAAGTTTTTTTAATTCATTCTATTTAAAGTATTTTTACTGTATTTCATAGTATTTCAACTGCACTTTATAATATAGTATTTTCATTTTAATGTTTTGCTGCTGTACACTTATTTTATATTATATATTTTGATGCACTTTTTATATCTAATTCTGTGCTGAGCTATGTGCAATAAAATTTGGTTCTGTGTGTGGACTAAATGACAATAACGTTTTCTGAACTGAAATGAACTGAGCTATTCTAAAATCATTTATAGTTACGTATTGTTGTTTAATATGATTTTGATGAAGAAACATTAGGAACTTATCAAATATACCCAAAGGTAAAAACCAAAAAAAAGGAATGCATTAGGGTCAATGGTTCTCGAGAAAATAATTTTGAAATGTCAACAGAATGAGTCAGACACTGCAGCGTATAAACAGAAAATTAGAAACAATCATTAAAAAAAATGCTCACAAAGGCTGAATTTACCCAATGGCTCCAGTAAAAAAAAAAACAAATATATAATACATGATGAGGTCCATTGGTCTTTAAAATTTCACCACTGCTCCCTTTAGTTTTCTTGGCTTCATCCATGGCCACACACAGTCTATCTGGCATTAGAAAATTAGAGGAATAATGGTTGCATGTATGTACTGAAGGTTACTCTACAGAGCGGAGGTCAAAGTAAATTACAAATAGCATGCTGAATAAAAGTGTGAGGGGTTTAATGGAATGAATTGTAAGCTGCACCTGAACTGAGGGGCGAAAGTGGATGAAAGGTAATTATAGTTCATTAGAAAAAGTGCTTTTGGAGCAGAACTCTGACATTCCCTCTCGAGGAAATTAGATTTCAGGGGATCAGCGTGACCTGGTCTTCAAACACCATCTATACGTGCTTTCTTTTTTTCAGGAGAAGCCGCTGCTTCTTGCTGTTCGCATGATTGCTTTATATGTCTGGATTGCTTCTCAAACCTCAGTTCTGTAGCAATTAATGTTCCACAGCTAAAACCTTTTAGAGGTTTACTTTGCCTCACCTTAGAAATTCATGGAGACATAATTCGACTGTGGGGAGGGAAACTACGTTCTCTGTGGAAAGCATCAATGTACTATATACAGTATGTCTTTGGACCTTGCAGACGGCAAAATAACCACTTTCTGACAACTTAACTATAGTGTACTTTGAATACCCATTCTGACTGGTTCTGCATTTAACTGGTAAAATGTCACAGATAAATGCTGTGATGCTCAGATAAGACTATCACTCTTTTGCTGGCTGTCATTTATTCATTTGATTGCATGAACCAGGATGTGTCACCTGACTATAAAAAAAGCAAGTAGTGTTTTCCCGGCTCTGAGGTTTCTCATCCCTCCGCACCAAAGAGACGACCACAGGTTAGGGAAACATACTTCAAAGAAGGGAAAAGAGATTCCTTTAGTATACTAGAAAAAAATCAGCCCATTTTAAAGAGTAACATTGAGCATATGGGAGATTCTTGGATAGCAGTTGAAACATAAACTAGTCTTTTATTTCTCCTCTTTGCAAAGGCCTCTCCTGGAAGCTGCAGCATCAGCAAGAAGAGAACACACTAAAAAAGGGACATAAAACAAATCCAAGTCTATTAAGTCAACCCAGCAGCCTGCTGAAAAAGAAAAAAAAATATCGAGTTGATGCAGTATTTAAATATTGAAAATCACACAGTGTAGAATCTGTGGGGACAGCTTGTTTTTTTAAGTATAAGACACATTAAAAACATGATGAAAGAAACATGAATAGGGCAAAAAAAAAAAAACAGGCAAACAAACACCCTGACAAACTGGCATCATGCCTTTCTATAAGCTCTTTTGACAATTACATGACCTGATTTCCACTGTTCTCCTTGAATTGTGTGGTGAACATTATTCTCTGCGCCTTATACGTCATGTATTGTATTCCGCCTGTGCGCCTTGTCGAAAGCACACCTCAACAAAGCTGACAGAGGATTGCTTTGACCTATAATGCCAACCTGTCCACCATCAGCGTCATTCTTGAATATACTGTCAGTCAGCGCTGAACATTATCTCCCCTATATGTGTCATTTTTGTGCGTTTACCGAAGAGGGTGTGTTGTGACGTGGTTTAGAATAAGCTTGTCATATCCCATTTTCTACTGTGATTAAACAAGGAGATTTATAGCATGCTGTCAGGTCTCGCAGTGGTTTGCACACCGCTAATTTCCACCATTTACTGTAGAGGGCGAATTAATCAAAGTCAATCAAGAAAATCATGAGTTGTGGAAGAATTATTCCAATCTCTTCCATAAATCAAAAATCCAAAATACATACTGTGTCTTCTCCTCTCTCTCTGTGAACATTTTCATGCAGGAGCTGTTTCTCCATTTTGCAGAAGGAAGAGGCCAGCTGTCTAAGCTAACTAAGGTAGCTAATGTAACAGCTTATGTTTACATCCAGTGCTGACACAAGTTGGAGCCTCTCATCCATGAGTAGATGCACTCTTCCCTCTGCGTGGTGACACGGTAAGAAAATAGTTTGTGCATGAAACCACTTACTGTACGACAAGGTCTGTGGATTATTTTGCGCGTGGAGGTCATGATTTCTGAAATGAGACATTGCTGTTGAGTGCTTTTGGGGAGGGGGGGCGGGGGGCACTTTGAGTACCTGAAGTCGAGTGCCATCTAGTTCCATTATATTGGAGAGACTCTCTAAAGCTGATATCTCCTAACTCCGAATCTCACACCAAAATTAGATAGATGGATAAATGGAAGTACAGTTAAGAGGAGAAGTATGTATTTTTGATTTTGGAGTGATTTTGGCTGCACTGACACTAATTTCATGTTAACAATGGATCAAATGTGCAACATGACAGTGCTCAGTCATACTGTAGCACTATACTATACACGACCTGACCAGCACCAAACAACAGACAAGGTGAGCAACTATTGCCGTGAGAGTTTCCCTCAGGAGTCTGCTGGCTGCTGGATGTGTAAATAAGCAACTGCATCCTGACATGTTAGTCACTGAAACTGTCAGTGTTTGCAGGTTGCTCCGCTGCTCCAAGTAAAAGCAGAGATTTAAAATGTTTTCAATCACAGGTAAAAGTCTAGCGTGTAAAATTATATACTATGTAAATGTATTAATCAGCAGAATGGAGGATTGACTGAACTGCCTGCCCGTCAGAGTGACATATGTGATTAATGGGCTATTATTAATCATGTGTATATGTCCTTTTAGTGTTCTGCTAATTTGAATTATTTAATTTGAGTACACACATGTCAAATGTAATATATGTAAAAGCTTAAACTGCAAAGTAATTAGTTGTCATAAATACAGTGTAATAAAAAGTACAATGTGTCCAACTGAAATATAGTGGCGCAGAAACATAAAGAGACATAAAATGGAAATGGCACCAAGAACATCAAAACTCTGCTCCTGCACAGTCCTTAAAAATGTACTTTGTTGCTTCCCACCTCTGAAAAATACAGAGGAATTGTAATGTGGTTGCTATGGAATAAGCTTTTTATATCCAGTTTTTACCGGGAGCATTTTTTTTATACCCATAGTTCAAATTTCAGGCACGCTGTCTGGTCTCTGAGGGCCTCTCTCACCCCCAGGCCCTGTGCACATCCCCTGCTAATTTCCTGAAGTGTTAATCAAGGTGCGAAACTCGGATGAAAAACCAACCAGCCACCAGGCAGAGAGATCCCAGCCAAACACCTCTGAGTCATGGCGCCATCTCTTTCTTTCTGCCTTTCTTTCCTTCCCCTTCTATTCTCGCTCGCTCGCTCCCCTCTCCCTCCTGTCCTCCCTCCTCCAGTGCCTCCTCCACGTGAGGGGCCCGTTCCCTCTGATCTCCTGCCTGCGATACGAGGCCGCGGGCACACTTGGCCGCGCCGGTCCCGCGGGGCCCCCATGCTGTCAAACTCTCGCGGGGGCCATCCTGCCTCTTATCCTCCTTCAACCCGCCACCACTCAACAATGCTCATTCGAAGGAAGTTCATTCATTATGTAACGCCGCCTTTAATTATTTATCCTCCGCTGAGCCCCCATTAACATGCAGGGAGCTCATCCGCTTCCACCGTGTTCGACAGTGGTGATCCGTGTGTTTGCCACCTTAAATGCTAATAGTTGTCACGCTGTATGTCATACAGCTCCCTGCAGACCAGATAGGAGACCCGCAATTCATGCCAAGTGTTAAATCTTTTTGAAGTTCCTCCCTTTCCTCTCTAATGGCTGGGAAGTGAACGCGTATGTGTGTGTGTGCCAGCATGTGTGTGTGTGTGAGTGTTTGAAGGGTACGGCCAGCTTAAATGAATGTGAGCCTTTGTGTAATAATCATTAACCCTTGTGTATTACTTACTTGTGTACTTAAACAGCCCCAGTGGACTCTTAAACCGGCCACCCAGTCGCGGTTGTTATCCGAGTTTAAGCTCCCCCGGCTGGCCGGGCCAGCGCGCCGTTTACGGGACGTGACCTTAGCTTTCTCCTCAGACTGCTGTCTGCTCGTAATGTTTTGTGTCAGAGCGACTTGAGCCAAGCGATGTGGTTGAGCGCTGGATTCCCTCCAAGAATTGTTCCTCTATTGATTCAAATCTTTTATTTCACCATCAGTAGCCATTAGGTTTTTTTTTTTTTGAATATATTTATTATATATCTTCATTAAACGGCTTCATGTAAAGATGCTGCGGTTAACTAAAATTTGTGCAGCTTTTAAAGCTGAATCAAACTGACAGTGTTTGTGTCTCGGGCTATCTCTGAGACTCTGGTATATTCAGTTGTATGGACGTGGATCCGCTGTGCTCTTTGTTTATCGTTTGAATTATTTAAAGAGCGCTGCGTGGCCTAATTAAGTGTGATCTCTGTTTACTTAGCACTCGCAAATCTAATGTTATTATCCCAAGACCTTGCTGGAGGACCACGAGGTGTGGGGGAGGTTCGAGGGGAGGCTTCATTGCGTAATATCATCGGAGAACCGACTGAAGAGACGAGAACTTTACACGGACCAGAGGGCTTCATTGTAAATGTCTGATGGCGCAGATTAAAGAAGTGGTTGTAGATGATTAAGAGAGAAGTGGTTTCAAGTGGTTGCCAAGTTTGTGCTTATTTGTTTTCAGCTTCAGCTGATCTCAGATCTTTGGATAACACCGAAAATGCTTTTTTCATCATCTCATCGGCATTTTAATAAAGTGCTTCCTTGTTTCTCTTGATTATCATGGGTTGTTAGTCTGTTGCTTTTGTTTCAACAGCCTTTGCATTCTTTCTTTCTTTGCTTCTTCCACCTTTTTTGTCGCCAAGTATAAACTGTGATTCTTTCATTAGTCGGCCTCCGTTTTCATTTCCCTCTCTCATCGTGAGCGGATCTCTCTCGGCCGCCTCTTGTTCGTAGTCTTTGAACTTCCGAACCCGAGACACTCACTTAAGCAGCAGACAATGAGCAGCAACATTTTCACCTGCACATGGCTTGTAACAGAAATTACCACGCCATGTGTGTGTGTGTGCGTGTGCGTGGGAAATTTCAATGTTAACTTTAACGTGAACAAGTCTTTTGCTGTGACATGAGAAAAGAAAACGCTGCTTGGATCTCTCTGTTGACAGGTGCTCTTTGGAGAGATCGGGCTGATTGAAGCTGCATGAGGCAATTAACTGCACATGAAAGAAACTCATCAAAAGCATAGAAACGGGAAATACATCACATATGCCTGAACATTTCAACCAGCTTGGTTAATGTCAATATTATCATTTATTCTTGTAATGTCTTTATCGACAAGCAATGAGTGTTTTTCTTGTGTTGGAGGTGCATTTTGTGGTCGTGACACAGGTTCTTTACCAAATAAAACTCTAACTTCAGAGGATTCTGTATGTTTATTTATTATTATATTAAAGATGGGGGTTATTCAGACTTATGTCTCTTTTTATTCTATCATGAGATTTCTACAGTCGAAGAAATCGAGCTGGTGCACGGAGCTCATCACCCGTGGTGTTCGAGGAGGACGCAGAGGTCAGGGGACAAACTGTGACTGAATGAGTCTTTGTAAAGTTGTTAATGGAAAAGTTGGGATTACGCTCCTCTCTTTAAAGAGGTCAGTCGGACAGTACGGCACCTGAGCCAGAATGAGAGCTGCGATGTCACTGGAGATCAAGCCCTTCGCTGTCAAGGCCTCTGGCCCAGAATACCGCGGAGTGGGGGCCTGTCACGGGGTTACACGGCGTAGGCAGGAGGTGCTTTCGAATGCATACCCAGGGACCAACACAGGTCAACACTCCGAGCCCCCAGCTCTTCACTTTAAGGGCGGGATCCAAAGAACCTTGAAGTGCTAAAAGCGAACACCAGCATTTGCCTCCATGTCCTCGGGCGGGAGAGGGATCGGAATGACATATAGAGTCTGACGGCAGCCTTAAACTGTCTGCTGGCGCGGGACATCCTGCGGAGCACAAGGGCCCACCTGGGGCTAAAGCAAAGAGTTTGACATGTTGCTGCCCCTGCTGCAATATTGATGCCCTCTGCAATGTGTGAAAAGCCTCTCCAAACTGTCCAGCGTGGTGAATATAATCAGCTCTGACCTTCATCTTCGTCGGGGCCCTCGGTGACATGTTGTATCGCTTGGGGGGCTATCTGCTGTAACACCTGTAGAACCACTGTAATTACGTTGTGTTGTAAATATATTAATGCGGCTGCTGTGTTTACAGTAACTAACTGTGATCTAAATTAAAGATAAAGCCAGATGGCATCAGCTCAAACAGGAAGTGCTTTAATGACATTTTGGAGTTGGCCTGGTGCATGTGAATTGGAAGTCAGTGCTCCCGAAGGCTTTTGAGCTCTATAAAGCTTTCCAGCGAAGTAAGAAATGTGGGTGAGTCCTTTTTAATTGTCATGATGGCAAAGTGGATTTAGATTTAGAGCCATTCATTAGAACTTGGACGAAAACAAGTTCTGTTTTATTTTTAATGAGACATATTGGAAGAATTAGTGTGACATCAGAAGAACAAACAGCCCTACACTGGCTTCATTTGCTTCTGTATTTGTGACAAAAATGACAGCACCATTTGTTGCACACCAGGGGCGGACTGGGACGTTAATTCAGGACAGGAATTTGATACTTTCCAGGCAGTGGTTGACTGGGGCAAAAAATCAGCCCTGGCATAGCCCAGACTGGTCCACAACATCAGAAATTCTGACATTTGTGTACAACTTGAACACACCTTTATTCT
>JBCAUF010000044.1:8178087-8192384 GCA_038406115.1 Haemulon aurolineatum
TTGGAGAATTGGAACAGCCCTTAAGATGGCGGCGGGGATTCCCCCAAGGGCAAGTGCTTAGGGCAAGTGAGCGAGGGTGACTTAACGTGCTTTTGGAATGCACCCCTAGATGGTGAGCATGATGTGACTGTCAAGTGTATTATAAACGTCATGGCTTCCCACACTTGAAAAGGATGGACTCAGAGACAGGATTCCACTCTTTCTTCGATTTATTTTAAATACTGAAGTAAGGAAGGAAGGTGAAAAACCTTTAAACAAATAAAACAGATGTAAGTAAAATTCAACATTTTAACCAAGGTAAGTACATTTTAACACAAGTGCAATCTATTAAGTAAAAGGTAGGTATATTTTAACACAAGTGCAATGCATTAAATAAAAGGTAAGTATATTTATTAACCAATGATTTACTCAATAGCAAATTAGGTAAGTACTATGTAAATTAACTGATGAATAAACAGAAACTTAATCATGTACTTGCAACCTGTAACCTGTTTTTATTTTAACCTAAATTATTTTCTTACAGATCTTAAACATGTATTCAATCACAAATTTAACATTCATGTTATTTCTAATAATTTTTAAGACTCATGTTACTTTTATTACTCATTTTTAATTAAATCAAGCATTTTTAACTGATTTAACAGCAGATCTTCATCATCATTTGAACAGAGATATTTTTAATAATATTTATCTGCTTTCACACAGTTTTAAGCAACTTAATTGTCAGACAATTCCAGCAGTTAACATCAGCACTGTGAACACAGTCACATGCTGATCTTAGTATGTCTCTTATTTAGTGAGTCCTCATGAAGCTGCGAGCATGACTGTGGCCTCTTATTCTCCTTGAAATCACAGCATGCATGTTGGCTTCAGGACTTAATGTCCACCATATATAGGACTGGTTTTGTTTTGGGGGTTTTTTTGCATGCTTTTGGACTTTGCTTTGGGGGTGATTATGTGACTAGAAATACCAGGCTCTCTGCTCTTTTGACATGATCCCATTTACGTTTGCGCATGCTAATGTGACAGATTGCTTGGACCCAGAGAATATATTTTAATCCCAGTTCATTGCACTGCTGTTTCCTCGGTGGCCTGAGTCAGGACAGGCAAGGAGAGTCGACACCAGCTTAAAGAAAGTTAGTTTAGTAATTGAGCTGGCGGCTGTAATGCAGTTCATATTGATTTGGTGGATATTTTAATGTGATAAGAATTGTGAATAGGCAAAAAGATTCACACATTTGCCAATATAATGTTTAATCTCTCTATCTTGTATTGTCTGATGTGTCATTGTGGTCAAACGCTCATTTTGAAAGATACTAGCCAAAAGAACCAGACAATTTCTGCTTCTTGGCTGATTGTCTTTGCAGATTCTTTCTTTTATTTTGACATCTGACTCTGCGTCCATTAGACTGTCTGATGACGTGCATCTGTCAAGCCATTCAGAGTCTCCCTCTGAGTAGCAAAAGCCAAACAACCATTAACCATTTCTAATCCTCAAACTGTGGCCAGATAAACTCCCCATCTTGCCATCAGCTTTAGCGCTCCAGTATGAAAGTTAATAACCGGAAAGTCATAGCTGGAATTCATTGATATGTTTATGGTGATAAGGAGCTATTAAGATTGGTGTGAGAGGGTAAATGAGGTGACGGGAACTAAGCTGCTTTGTGACTATGCATCAGGCTGAGGAGAAGGAGCTGAGTCATTGAGGTGACAGTGTGTGGACAAGATAATGAAAATTTCAATAATATCTAAGAGAGGAAGAGGAGGACAATAAATCTGTAATCTGTGCCCCAAGATGTGATAACCCATTACCCACATAAAGATAACATCTGGTCCCCACGCTCCTCCCTGGCATGAGATAACAGACCATTTTACATTTCAGTTTCTTATGCTTTTCTAATCCCTTGGCCCAGGCAGCAAGAGCTATCCTAGTAATCATCTGCTCGGCCACATATAAACAAACTCTTAATCTTCTCAGACCCCAAACTTCAGAAAATTAACAAGGCTCATTTTGTGTAAGCGCACACAGCTGTTTCCCATACAGGCTTGAAATGACCTGAATTTACCGGTGAGCCAGGTCTGTGTTCCAAATTGGCTTTCAGCACTTAAATTTGTCTTTTTTTCCACATAATGCAAGCTCTTAGATATAATGACCTAATGTCAAATGCAATTACTGCAGCCATCTTGCAATTAATCTTGGAATTGAAATTCCACCTTAACACTGTAGCTGTTCCTTCTAGTTGTTTGAAAGGGTGAAAGAAATTGTTTCATCTCTGTGCTTTGAAATAAATCTATTCTCTGTCATTTTTCTCTTGAGCCAAAATCAGACAATAACAGTTCTGAAGAATAAGAAAATAATTTGAAGAGTCCACCCACTAAATACCCCCTTCATACAGCACCCTTTTTTCCTTTATCATTGCCAACAGCAGAAACTATAGCTGCAAAAAAAAACATTTAAGCAACATGTAGGTAAACAAGGACAAATACTGGTAATGACAAACAACAATCTAAAAAGAAAAACATTCATGAAGGTGAGTGAAAGTTTTGTTCCATATTGCGAGCCTTTGTTTGCCAGAGCTAACCAAGTCTGCACAAAATAAATCAAGAAAATGATTGTTACCCTTGATGGGAATAGAATCCAGCCTCCAGCTGGAGAGGCAACAACCTTGCAGCTCCATTGTGCCAAGTGATGGATTGTGTGGGTGTCTTGACATTGAAATGCACAACCTTGCCACATCTTACTGATGAAAGGGTACTGGAGTTCAGCTATGTAGAATTAAGAGAATGTGATTTAATAAATACTTTGGATCCATGTTTTACATCGCCTGCAGCTTCAGATACTCTGTTCACATATCTGGGTCAAATATCCCACTGAGGAGCTACCTAAGTTGTGTTTTCTAGAGGAAAGAGTGATTTGATTTGTCTTCTCAGTTCCTTACCTTTCAGTTTTCTGTGATAGACTATGAACTACGTGTCACAATGTGGTGAGTTACTGCATGTGATTTTGGGCACAGTAAAAGCCTATGATATATACAGTACAGTACAAGCAAAAATAATGTATAATGTATATCTGATCAAGACATTATTATTATAACATAATGATTGTGTCATCCTAGTAAGTGCATGACGATACATGGTGGTATGTGCCCAAATAGGAATTCATCATAAATTCATTGAGAAAAATTTCAAGGTATGAATTAAACTACAACATGGCAGTTTTTGTTGCCTTTAGACAGAGTCAGGCTAGCACTTTCCATTATTTCCAGTGTTTATGTTAAGCTAAGCTAATGCTGCTGGCTTTAGTTTCATACTTCACAGCACAATATGAGAGAGTGGTGGTCCAACTCACTGCAAGAAAGCAAATAAGCATATTTCTCAAAATGTTCAACTATTCCCTTATCATTTCAAATTGCATTATGCTTGAGTATGACATATATATAATTTGTTAATTGGTAATCCAACCTTAATGAAAAGTGAATGTTTCTCTTGAATAGCTCCCCCTATGTACATAATTGAAGTAATGTTGTCTAATGTTTCTCAGTCCTGGTTCTGGGGGACCCCTGTCCTGCATGTTTTAGAGGTTTCATGCTAAAACACACCTAATTCAAATGAGTCGCTCATTTAGCTTATCAGACCTCTGCAGAGGTTGATGACGAGCTAATCATTTAAATAAGGTGTGCTGGGTGAGGGGAAACATCTAAAACATGCAAGACCAGGATTGAGAAACATTGCTTTTGCTAATCAAGGCATATAAGAGGGCCATACTGACTCATATGTGATAACATGCTAACAGCTTCCACCTCCTGCTCGCTCCTCACACCTTCTGATGTCACGCAGATGTACTGATTTAGCACATTAATTGGCCTAAGGGTTTAAACCAATGGTGAGTTTAATGTGCCAACAGATATGTGGAATTTATACTTCAAGAAACTCTAAAACAGTCGCCGTTTTTTACATTAAATTGAATCTATGTAAATGTTATTACTTAATTTCCTTCGGGATATAAATAAACTGAACTGAGGTGAACTAATTGAAGGCATCTGTTTTGCAGGCCCAATGTGTTCAAATATTTCCCAAAGTAATGGTCACCACTAAGGATACAGCAACACGTTTTGGAGGTATTTTAAAGGCACATATTGTTCCCTGTCAAGTAAAAGGGCCTGGCTGTGCTGTCTATTTCTTTGACAGCCACAGTACATATTTGCAGTGTATTTCAAACTTTATATGACATAAGTCCCTAAACATAAGTCTTTATTTAAATACATGCTGCTTGTATTTTCACAGAATCTAATACCGAGGGTATACAGGTCACACACCAAAGCACCTCCTCACTTTGATGCCGTTTAGTTTTGACAGGGGTCAGGAAAAAAAGCTCCTGACATTTAAAACTCACCGACAAGATAAAGTCAGTGCTGTTTTTCTGTTTTGGCCCTCAGGGCAGTGTTTGCAAAGTGATCCTTTCCCTGTTCCTGTTCTGCTCCGTCGGTAAAATCAGATATGTCAGGTTCCGGTGCTGCCATGACGTGTCTATTGGCAAAGCAGTAATGGACGTCTGTGGGACGTTTTGGACAAAGGTGAGGTCAAAGGATGCTTCCAGTCACAGCTTAGTGCCTGCTCAAGGCCAACTTTAAGCAAGGACGAGCAATGTAATGACCACTTTATCTGGAAACACGTTCCAGCGTCTTGTGTTGGCTCTCAGGAGATGGTGGCACTCTCACTTCATAACTGGCAGCTTGGATAAATGCATCCTATCTACAGCACAGAGTGGGTGGTATTAGAAAAACAACAACAACATTCTGTCAGACTTCATCACAGCTATGCTGTTTCCTTAAAGTGCCCATCCATCCTTTTGTCACAGTTCAATGAGTATGGACAGAAGAGCTGGAGGGTCTGGAGCAAGTACACCCATTCACACATCAAAGCAAATTACTTTGGAACTTCACAGCCCAGCCATGCAGGTTTCCTGTTTCGTTGTGATTTTTACAACATGATGGTGAATCACTAATGCCATGTTAAAATGATGATATTTGTTTTGACTGAGTTCACAATCACATCACAAGCTACATTGTTATTACTATAATTTTGCAGTGAAATGGATGTGATCCCTCACTGGCTTCCCACCCACAGATGGTTTAAAACATGGCCAGGACAGGCATTACCAGGGTTTGAATCCAAGTCTCTGCAGTGTTTGATGGGAATTTCAACACCACCCATGTTTCATCCCTCCAATGCCCTCTGATGAAAGTTTAAAACCTTTTTGTACACGACAAATTAAAAGCTAAGTAAGCCATCAGCATTTGACTGCATATTTATCCAAAGCCAGAGAATGCCAAATGATTTCAGACCAGGTTAAAATGTCAAGTTGTGGTGGTGCCTATAAAAAAGATTCTCATCACTAGGCTGGCTGCAGCTTACCATTACAATGCTTTTTAAATAAGCTGATAAATTATATATTCTTTAGCCTTTTCATGACTCTGGTTTGACAGCTTTGTGGCTGACAGCTAGTTGCTCATTTCACAAGTATCAGATATGGCATTGAAATAATATATAATGCATATTTTAAATAAAAACCTGAATGAAAAACAAATATTCTATTTAATTATTACTCTAAGTGAAATATCAGCAAATATTTCAGCTGCCATGGGTTAGCCTTGACTGTTCCTCCACCTTTGTTTGTCACAGAGACAGGGGTGAGGTTGGAGCTCGGGAGACTTTGCTCTGGGAATGCAGCTGGCCCAGATGGTGTGTGTTCAAGGCTGCTTTAAGACTGTGCTGCCCAACTGTGCCAACCTCTTCATAGAATCTTCAAACTGAGTCTACAGCTGGGGCAGGTGCCGGCTCTGTGGAAAACATCCTGTATTGTACTGGTACCAAAAAGAAAATGTCCAGCTGAACTAAATGACTACAGACCACTGGCCGCTACTTCGCACATCATGAAAACCCTGGAGCGGCTGTTTCTACGTCTGCGGAGGCTTGAGGTCCGGTTTGGATCCCGCACTGCACGGTCATTTCCTGCGTGTCACTCCCCCCCTCTCTTCCTCCCATTTCCTGTCCACTCTTCAGCTGTCCTGTAAATAAAACCCTGAAAAAAGAAAAAAAAAATTTAAAACAAAGACAGTTTGCATACAAAGAACACATTGAAGTGAATGATGCAGTCCTCTACATGCTCCACCGTGCCCTCTTTCATCTGGAAGAATCTGGCACTTACAGTAGCCTATGTAAGAATGATGTTTTTTGAGTTTGCGCACGGGGGTTCCACAAGGGACTGTCCTGGCTCCATTTCTGTTCACATTTTATGCAGCAGACTTTAAATATAATTCTGCCACATCCAGAAATACTCAGATAACACTGCTATTGTAGCTTGTATAAGGAATGGACATGAATCCAAATATAGGGATTTGATCAAATCCTTCAATGACAGGAGTCACAAAAACTGCCTCATACGGAAAACCTCAAAGACAAAGGAAATGGTCATCAATTTCCATATGTCCAAGCCCCCTCTTCAGGCTATGAACACTTGTGGAGTGGACACTGAGGTGGTGACAACCTATAAATACTTGGTGTACACCTGGGTAACAATCTGGACTGGTCCCTTAACCAAAGCCCTGCAAGTCATGCCACTCGGCAGCCATCTTGGTAATGCCTCAAAGAGCCCAAGGAGACCAGACGTCTATCTAAATAAATGGGGACATGGTCAAATCCATGCTTTAACGTGATAGCAGGACAGAAAAAACATGTATACATGCCAGTGAAATTAGATACAAACCAAATCCACTGTACGTCTGAATCTGCGCCGGCGGACAGACAGACGTGACAGTTTCATGTGTAATGCATGATTTCTTATCATCCACTCAATAAATAAGATAAAGATTTGAAAGCAGACAATGTTTTTGGCCTGCTGGTGTTGACATTTAAGTGGATAGATGCTATTCAGTTGTTTAGTAAAGTTGCTTCAACACAAGCGTTTGACGATCATTTGCCACTGATAAATACTGATAGAGGACTAGGCCTACATGACAGTTTTTGATAGCATAGGCTACATTAAGTAAGCAAAACTGGCTGCACAGATCTGCTTGTGGCCCATCTTTCTTTTCTAACACAAGATTAGATTAAAGTCCTCATCCAGACTTCTAATATATGTATAAAAAAGTTCTCATTCTCGTAATACTCAATTATGTTGTCATGTGCAGAGCTGGCTCAGTTTGCCACCAGGTAGGTTGGCCTGTCGTATAACGCTATCTGTGCGCATGTGCTGGTCGAACAACATGATTGGGTTATAATTTTCCAGGTTTGGCTATAACAACGCAGTGATTGGCTGTTTGTGAAAGGTGGTGGGGTAGGCGCCATCTTTGCCATGACAGATCTCCCCATTCAAAATGATCTGAGTGGTCTGTCTCTACAGCATAGAATGTCTCTGCCTTAACACAGATACACTCTACAAAAAGGGGCAGAGCTACCTCTTTTTCCTAAGGAATCTCTAAACAGCTGTAGTGAGATGCTGCAGATGTTTTATCAGGCTGTGGCAAGTGTTTTATTTTATGCTGCAGTCTGCTGGGGATGAGGTTTGGGGAAATAAGCAGGCAAGGAGGCTGGATAGCCTTTGTTAAAAAGGCTGGCTCTGTGATCGGAGTAAGGATGGACTCACTGGGGGAAGTGGTGGAGAGAGACACAATGAGGATGGTGGAGGCCATCCTGAACAACACGGATCATCCACTTCATAACACCTTGATGGGCTCTCTTTGTTGCAGGACAGAGAGATACAGAGGATCTTTTATACCAACTGCTATCAGACATTTTACTTCTTCTACAAATGGTAGATGAACAATCACACAAATACATTTTCCCTGGGGATTAATAAAGTAATTCATATGTTTTTGGTTGGTGGAGGTAACCGGAGGAAGCCCACACAAACACGGGGAAAGCTCTGCCCTGCCCCAGATGAACCCAGGGTGCTAACCACTGAGCTATTATGGTGCTATTGTAGCGTACCTTGTCCTTGGATGGGTTTGCCACAAGAAAGGGCGCACAGACATCACTTTTTGCATCAACATGGCTGCATTATTCACATGTCTGATAGAGGGAGCAGCAGATATTCTGTTGCAGGCATATCCGCCAATGGCACCACAGCTCAAAGATGGCATTTCAGGACAAAGACTAGGTGACTTCAGGGAGTGCTGTGATAGACAGATACCTTTTCAATTTCATGGCGAAAACTAGCTGAAGTTTGGGTTGTCTGATTGCAGCAGAGTTCAAAGGATTGAGGAAGAGCAATCAAACATACCCCGGGGCTGCCATTTTGGATATCTGGGTTAATAGTGAAGAAAACATGTACCAGCCATCCCGCTACAACTCCAAAGTAGAAAATAATCAGCTAAGCTTAAAAGGACTCATTAGGAAGAGCTTTCTCTGTGAGAAACATGTCGCCAAGCAGGGAGTTTCCCCCCCATGCTTCTTTTTACTCTGGGAAATCTAAATGCAAAATGATTCCTTTCAACAAAGGTTCCCATCTGAACACATTAAGGAGAAGGGAGGATAGAGAGCAAGCTGGCAGGTGCATTTCCTGCCTCTACTTAAATGGGAATTTTAATGGCAGCCGAACATTTCCCCCAATGTTGGCTCTTGTCCAGAGGTGGCTTTTGTCAGGCTACCTGGCTGTGCGCTGAGATGTGGTCGGCCCTCATGGGAGACGCTGCAGGTCTTTAGGACTCCTGAGAGGCTTTTATCTTGCCCGCTTGTCTCTGTTCTCTGCGGCCGACGTTCATGCAAATGGGCTCCGCTGCTCTCCGTCTCTTTCGTCTTTCTCTGCCACATTGTCCGGCGTGGCAACACAATGGGCGTCGGGGGAATCTTCAGGGATGAGTGGAGCCACACTAGTACCACTGAATGGATGAGAATTAAGAGCGCGCTTTATGCACAGTTCATGTACTGTGAGATCAAGATGAGATTCTGGGTTCACACATGATGTCTCTCCAGCTATGCATGCTGTATGTTCTAATAGGATTTGATCAACTCTCTTCATCCCTTTTTCATTTCCCATGGCTGTCTCTCTTCTTTCATCCTCTCATACCATTCTCCACTAGCTGTGTCTCGACAGCGTGCTGCCATTTGCGCAAATCTGTAAATGTCTGAGAAAAGAAAATAGAGGGGTGATTTGGTTCAACTCTGTATGGTAATGTGCTCTGTGCAAGGAGGGTTTCCATAAACAAACAGCAGCAGACCTTGTTGGCGAGAGTGAATGGGAATGTCAGCATCATTCATGTGCAAATAAACATTAAATGTACTAAGTTCTTGGAAACCTCTATTCACGCAGGCATTCTTGCCATGCTTTCTTTGTAACATGATAAAGGGCTTGTGTTGAAGAATCTCTTCATAACCCCCAAATGGGATTTTCACATCATTTCAGAGGTAGGTGGTGAAATGAAATGAAGTTCTGAATCCATCCCTTTTCCTCCGGGACTCAGCTCAGCCACAACTGAAATTAAGACGCAGAATTGGTTTTTGTGACACAAAGATCTGTTTGGTAAATTAGATGGCATATGTCCTCTTCTGAGGGAAACACTGTGTGCACCCAAACAAAGACTCTGCCTCATGAAGACACCCACACCATCCAGTCCTTGTGCCGCCGGGTATCAGTGTATGAAGATAAAGAACCTCTTTGCATTGGGTCCAGTGACACAATTTAAACTGCTGTTGTGTAAAGTAGTAACTGCTGAATGGGAGAAAAGACTGGGCTTCAGGGTTTAAATGTTGAATATCTTCCTGTGAAATTAGATTGGTGAGATTCAGACATCAAAATTCAACTTGAAAATTAAAGTGAGCATCCAGGCAACAAAGGATAATCAGTCCATCAGATCCCTGTCCCACAGCCTCTGTCGGTCACATGATCCAGAAAAGAGAGGATCAAATGAGCAACTAGAAAACTTAAAACTTGAGGATTTTCCATCTGAATAAAAAAAAAGGAAATGGCCTTTTGTAGATTTCAAAGAGAGGAATTCAAAGAACATAAATTCAGACTGATGGGTTTCAAAGTAAAAGCTTTCAATGCTCTGAGCAAGAACTGGATAAGCATCCTTTCATCTACGGTCAGTGTGTCTAAGGCTAAACTGCACTGACTGGTCAGGATTGGTCATTTAGATGCAGAATGGTCTGGTCCTGTTTACATCCACAGACGTTTTTCTCTCCCTGACGGTAGCGTTCACATGAAATTCATGCAGGATTTTAAGGTATTGGGCACTGTGTTGAAACTCGCTGCTCACAGAACAGACGTGTTCAGTGGCCTTCAATTTCACCTCCCTCGTAGCATGTTGCTCTCATTTATATTATTTAATCAGTATCACAACCCAAACCAGGCAAAGAAATAACGATAATACCTGAGATGAATCAAAATGCAGGAAATTGTGCATCGATTGTGCCATAACTAAGGATATAATCCATGAGCCGTAATATCCTTAATTTGCTAGGCTTGCAAAACCTTAATTACATCAGCAGCTTATCTGCAGCCCTTAGTGTTTTGAAGTGTGATTAGTAGTGAGAGGTGTACAGAGAGCTTATGAAGGAGAAAGAGATGTGCCTCGGATTGATCTGCTCTACTGTATCAGGGCATGTGGCAATCTTTCCAGCGGATTACAAATAGACAGGACCTTTAAATTGTGTCTGACTACTCACCAGAGACCAATCACTCTGGGCTGAGACTGGAGCCGGCTGTAATATGTGTGTGAAATGAGAAGCATAACAGTAATGCTGTGCACAGTTTCCTTGATGAATGAGACCCCCTTTAAACTCATGTTAAATGGGTTGGCTTTGATAGACCAAAAAGTTAACCCTTTTCTGTCACCGCGGCAAATGCAAACCACTTCAGTGAAAGCTGACAGAGACTGCAACCTCAAAGACGCATAGAGGAGAACGCGTGTTTCAATTGGCCTTGGTTTGAAGACAAAAGTGAACAAGACTCTGTTGAAATATGCATGTGTGCGATTCAAGTCTGTGAAATCTGCCTCTCTTAAACATGTCCAGTTAACATCTCTATCATCACCAAGTGTGACGTGAATGGGAAGGCAGATGTTGACTCTGTCTCCAGAGGCAGCAAGTCAGATAAACAGTCTCTGTGCTTCAGGTATCATGCGACTCCCACACCGAGCATTCATACTCATCTGCAGCACAACGCCGCTCAGCTCCTCGGGGGTTAGCATATGGCTGCACATAATTTCTTCTGTGCCTCTCAAGTGCCCCTAAACACGTCTTATTAATGTGTCAATATGGTCCGGGTTTTGCTGCATATAGACACCAACTGCATTTTAACTGCGAACACATTGATAATACTCAATACATAATATGCTCTATCTGCTTGGACAATAACCACATTATCAGATTTGATTAATTAGTGCCATATTGCCAGAACAATCCAGCAGAGATTTAACCTATTTCCTATTATTTCCCCTTGTAGTGATGGAAGCAGAAATATCTGATGGCACAAATGGTTCTTGGAGAGAATTACAAAGCAGACCCTTTTTTGGTTTTCTTCTGGTGTTCAATGGCAAGCTCAGGCTGTCTAAAGGACAGGAGTCACGAGCAGCACCAATACGCAGAAAGTTGTGAAAAAACGTTCCAAACCCTATTCTAACGTAGTGAAAACTATGATGTTTTGCACTGGATTTTTTCCATGTTGTTCATGTTTTCTTACACATTGGGCCACCATAGAAGGTGCTTCATGACATTTTGTTACTCTCATGTGTCACATCCCAAACATTGCGAAGACCTGATGCCTTTAAAGTTCTAAATTTAAACAAGATCGCGCATAACTGAGATCTTGAAGCCTTGCGCGGTGATTCAGAAAAGTGCTGTTTTTAGCTTGAAATCAAAGGCTCACTCATTAAAAATGTCTTGACTTTGATGGTGTGGAGGTGGCATGCAAAACAATAACGAGCCTAAAACAAAAGCTCACGCCTAAAAATAAAGATCTGCATGGAAACCACATTTGCTTTGCTTTCCATCACCCTGGCATTGTGAAAGATCTGTTGCTTTCAGTCAGATATCGGAGAAAGAATAAGACGCTGTTACCTAACAGATGACGTGAGTTATTAGTGTTGTTTGTAGCCTATATGCTTACGTCAGAGATGCATTGCCTTCGTCTGACAGGCAGACTCTCAGCTGGCTTTAATAATAGGAAATGCCCTGCAACCTTTCCAAGACATCAGCACTAGCAGCCGCCTCTTTGCTCCAGACTTTTCTTCTCTTGATATTAGGATGCCAGCAATTTCTTTGATTTTGTGGGAGGATGCCTGCCACTGAGCAGGTGTTACGTGACAAACTGATGCTTGGGTATTTCATTCTCTTCCCCAGAATTCAATAAAGGTGAAAGGCTGGCTTATAAAGTGTCAAACTGTTGTGTTGTGGAAACATCAATGGTGTCACAGTGTCACAATATATGCACCCGCCCACTCACACTTATAGAGGGAGGAGGAGGCAGAGGGGGGGCTCAATCAGGAGGGGAAGAGAGGGAAAGAGGGACAGAGGGAAAGATTGAGTAATATCTTAGCAAAAATGCAGACAGTGTGCCATCTATTGGATGAATCACAACATGCAAGTTAGTGTTTAAGGTCATACATTATGTTGTAGTGCTGTTTTTTAAACACTTGGTGGCACTGCACTCCACTATTTCGCTCCTTATTCATACTTCATCTTATCCATTATGGCGATATTCAGACAGTAGCGTGTAAACATTACTCAGAGGGCCGAAAATGGCGATAAAATGGTAAATGTCAGAAAAAGGCCAACGCACATTGCAAATTTATGCTGAAGAAACTCCAGTCTTCATATCCAGGCACCTTGGTGAAGTCAGTGATTTCTCCCTTTAAGAATATATTTCAGTCATACAAAATCTGTCATCCAGCTTTTTTTCTCTCTCTTTTCAGTTTTATGTAAAGCACATTGAGGTTTCCTCTCCATATGAGAAGAGCTGTCTATATAAAAAATGCCTTGCCTCACCTTGCCATAAATATACTTACACGTTCTATATGAACCTAACCTGGTTAAATGTATCATTAGAAAAAGGGAGTAGTGTGCAAAGGAATGACAGTTTTTTTAAATTTCATTATGACTGCCATCGTCATAACTAACAACCCCTGGGGCTGTTGCTTCCGTTTTGGTCTGGAAGATTAAGTGCTGTCAGGTGCATAGAGTTGCCTAGCAATGATTAAAGAGGAGATTTCTTACACTCACAGCATGTTTTGTAGTGGCAACAATATATCCCACAAGAAGTGCTGAGCTTATTGTTTGTAAAAAAAAAAAAAAAAAAAGCATTTTTCACCTTTGTGTGTCTGTGAGCTGTGGTGCATGCCAATGGTCTACACTCCCCTACTGTAAGTTTATACAAACTGTTTCTGAAGCAAAGGTGAACCTGCCAACATTGATGACTCGATAGGGGAAAACATTTTGTGTCAATGATGTATTGCTATTAGGTCAGGCTACTGATTGTGTAAAACGAAGCAACATTTGACAAATTCAGGAAGTTTTTTTCCCCCCAGTCAGTTTTAAACAGGCTGTCACACACGTTACCCAACCCTCCTGAGCATGTCAAGTCAAGTCAGCTTCATTTGAGTCCTTAGTCACAGTTACAGTCAAAAGATTTCACAACATGAGCAACACTTGTAAGTACCAGATGCCATTATGCGATAACAGACTGATGACAAACAATGAATAACATGGACTAATTGCCAACACAGGCCCTACCCACTTCACTATTGACTGTCAAACTCTTTTATATAGACATACTGTGTACTGTATGTCTGGGGTTCTTATCAGATATTGCAATTGAGTGGTTAGTTGTAACAGCACGTACACAAAATATCCATGTTTGTTGTGAAAAAACGTATAACTTTTCCATCTGAATACACTGTATATTTATATTATACTACATACGAAATGATTCTCACTTTTAGAGCTATGTACTTAGAGCGATCAGAATCACAATTGGGTATAGGGTTAGAAATGTGACTCCAATTTTACATTGCTTTCAGTGTAGTTATAGAAATAGACATAGAGCTGGAACAGGACAACCAAAATTGAATAAATAAGTTAAAGAATCATACAAAACAAGTAGCGGTGAATGGTCAGGACTGTACTGTGTTCTGTAAGGAGAGAATATTAAAATCACTAATGGCCAACACTATAAAAGTACAAACAATGAGACTATCTACAGTAAAACAAGTCAGTTGCTCAGTATGATGCAAAGAAGTACTGCAGAAAAATTAACAAGAAATATTAGATGAATAAATTTGCGTACATTATTATATAATATA
>JBCAUF010000044.1:8219349-8231672 GCA_038406115.1 Haemulon aurolineatum
GGGTGAGGGGGGGCAAAGGACATTCAGTACAAGCTTTCTATGCCAAGACTCTGTATTGTTAATGCATGTCAGGCAGTTTGAGAGTGCTCAGCTTTTGTGCCTTGATTCATTGTACCCGCCACAGAGCATGAGAAAAGAGTGCATACAAGGCCTCTTTGTGGAGCTCAAGTTAGTGACAAGGTCAGACACAGACAGGGATTTACTTCATTTTTTTTTCTGTATATACAAAACAAAGGCTGCAGCTACTCTCAAGGTAGCGTCAGCGTGTCCTCCCGTGGAACACGTTGGGCCATTAGGCTGGATGGCTGCTTATTACAACTGAGTGTTTTGCAAGTGTCAAAGCTAAATTTTCTGTGTTCTCATACTCCCGTACTCATTTTCAAAGCTCTGTTTTTATTCTTTGACGTCTCATTTCATGCCGTTGTTCTTTTGAATGTTCTTTTACTTTGTGGGCTTTGCTAGAACACAGTGTTATTTGTTATTACATGCCGGGAATTTAACAGGTTTTTAGACTGTGACGAGATTTTTCAACTAACGACAAACTTTGCCTGATGAATATTTGACATATTACTCCTGAAGGGTTGAGAAAATACTCAACATGGCTACAGATCTAAAGTAAATACATAAATGGTTATCGCACAGCCATTACACCGGTTTATTGTGTAACACTGACATTGTTATCAATGTTGTAATGTTGTATGGTATTGTTGTATACCAACCACACATTTGTGGCCGTGAGCTAGAGCACCCTTTGTCTTCTGCGGCACAAGAGGAAGAGGAAGTGAGGGTAGTGCATTGAGACATCAGATGCTACTTTGCTCGGCTTTTTCCATCAACAAAATCATATGAAGTACCAGAAATGCTCCGTTTTACAGTTAGATAATTATTTCTGTAATGTTGGCTAATGGGACTGCACTATTTTTATTTCAGCTTTTATATCAACTCATTGTGGACGTTCCTTTCTCTGTATCTGCTTAAATCTATTCATGATCACAGAAACATGGAAGGGTTGGTGTCAGATATCCGAGCACATATCAAAAGGATGACTTACAGGCAGACCGATGACCTCATACCTAGAACATGGGTAGGGCGTGCTCACACCTGTAGATGGGATCATTTGATTGGCTTATAGCTCCAGTCTCTTACCTATTAACACTGACAAACCAACCGAGAGGAGTAAACATGAATGAAACATTATGAACCCTGGCCATTATGGCCAAATGAAATAATCTTTAAACTGGTTCCAAAACAGCTATGTGTGTGTGTGCATCCTTCGAGTTTCCAGTTTGCACTGGTGGTGGAATCTGGTGAAAACCCCCAGAAGCAGAGTAGACAGATAACTCTGAACAGGAGTGACCGGAGCTAATAATCACACCTAGGGCCCCCTCTCTCTGAGACGACGGTGCTAATGGATCTGCTGAGCCCCCTGAAACATTTTCAGTCCTCTCAAACATTCTGAGGCTGTTTGCCAAAGATAAAACTGGAACTTGGGCGAATACCTCGACACCAGCACAGTCTTCCAAGAGCTTTCGTTTTCATCTGAGAAGAAAATGGATCTGCGTGGTGTCGGGTCTGTTTTACCAGACCTATCAAGCAATACACAATCTTCTATTTGGTTTTCCTCCGTTCAGCTGTTAGCGCTGCTCGGTTTATTGGAGCGAGGCGGCGACGTGAAGTGTGGGTATGTACTGTATGCCGTCTCTGTTGGCTGTGACAGACCCTCGTAATCCTCTTGTGGCCCGTGGTTCACAAGCTTCTTCGGACACTTCTTTTCCCGTCTGCGACTCCCTGCGGATTGTCCTCGACCCGGCCTCGCCATCATCGGGCCACTCTGTGCTGGCAGGTGTGACTAGAGCAAGTCAGGCCTCGCCCTGTTGTGGCTTTGTACACTTTGTGCATCGTCATTCGGACGCCGTCTGCACAATAAGGTATTTCAGATCACTTGTGCGTGTGTCGTACAGCACCGCTGCATTCTTGAATAAAGCCAACACCCTCTGATATCCTGCGATGCTTGCACACGCCCGGCCATTTCATTTGGTTTCTGTTACATGATTTAGCAGCTCTCATGACATCGGGATCGAATGTCGTACCCACTGCATCGGACTATTAAAGAGTCTCTCCCCAGGGTATGAAGCCAGATACAGGATATCCTTACTGCTCACACAGTCTTACTTAATTCTGCTGGCAGGTTCAGCAGATACCTGAACTAAGCTTTGAGGACTTATGAAATTTTTACAGCAGCCGATGAGTTGCCAAATAGATTGCACAACAGATGCCTGTCTTCAGCACTCGCAGCTTGACACAAAATGGTGAACCAGGGGAGTCGACAAGCTGTTTCTGTTCTCACGCTCACACTCTTGACGCCCCGTTTTTTTGTTGTTGTATTTTTTTTGAAGATGACGAGAGGCAGGAAGCTCGGCGGAGGAATTAAACTGTAACTCGATGAGGAGCAGGGAACAAACACGCCGAGCGCTGAGACGGGTCCTCTGGGGACGCGGCGCATGTCGGGGAGGGGTGTCCTTACCTTTGGGAGAGAGCGAGACGGACCTCGACAAGCCGTGGCATTTAAATCCCTGAGCTCTTTGGTCGCGCCAACTTAGTGCCAGGTCCCAGAATTAGCTTTGGTGACGAGTCTCTCTCAAGCAGAATCACAAGCAATCGGATGATAAAGCAACATTTTGTTTTGAAGAGCAGCTTGAAACGGCGGCGACACAATAGCGGCTATGTAAGCTTCTCAAGCATGTAAACACACAGTCCTACTGTCGTACAGTCAACATCCCTCTGAAGGCTCAATTAATCACAGACAGTAGCTGAGAGAATGGAGGTCGCGATTAGGTTGTTGCTGCTTGATATGTCCCCGAGCAGGGGGTCTGACCCCCCATTTCAAATGTTCTAGGAGCACTGTTCTCTAGAAAGCAGCGAAGAAGTGGAGGACTGTTTGTACTGGGCTGCCTCAAGGTGTGATACTGCATAAATGTGTGAATGTGAAGCAGGCTGGTGATAGAATAAGGCTCACACGCTCAGTCACTTGTGTCTGGATGGATGTAGTCTTAAGAAGCAGCATAAGATGAGGGATTGTGGGGGATTTTCGTATATTCCAAAGGGAACGTATTGAATTTCAATGAGTTTGGACCCTCGGAACAAACAAACAAACAACGTTGCCGGTTTCATTCCAGAATAGATGATGTGCCAATTTCAAGCAAGCCGCCAAAACAAACACAAAGTCTCTGTTGTATAATTGTTTATATGTAGCATTTATATTTCAAGTGTGTTTACTTTGTCTTCCAGGGTTCCAAGCGTCTTCTGAGATCAAATGAGTACGTCCTCCCACCCAGCGGACTGATGGAGACGGATCTGGAGCTCACATTCTCACTACAGGCAAGCACTCTTGATGTTAAACTGTGAATTCTCACACGGATGTGACAGTGACTTGATAGGCAGGATTGTTGCAAAGCCTTTATCCCAACTTTAAGCCCCAGTGAAAGCTTAAAATATCCGTGTGCATTCCTGAATGTGTTGATGGTGTTAAGGTTAGATTAAATATGACTCAGTTGTTTAATATTAGCCTGGGCCATAATCTTTCATCTTGTTTTGCGGCGAGAGGTGGTATTAATTCTTGTTGGATGAAGGTGGACGGGAACTGCTGATGTTTCTGTAGAAGTGCAATGAATCACTCACTGTAGCAGTAACTTTTTATGACAAAATGTTTCAGATTTGAAATAATAAACATGTCTGGACTGGAATATCGAGACAGTTACAGAGGTGAACTAAGCCAGGCTAGTGTAAAGTGGAGTCGGAAAGTTGTACATTTTTACCAAAGAAGTGTGAATTCTGCAAAAATCAGAGTGAAAACAGCCCAGGTTAGATCACACCGCTGCTGAGTGAAGCCCAGAGAGAGTCCGAGCAGCGGTGACGTTCGAACCAACTCGTGAAACCTGATCTTACGAGCTATAATTGTGTGAATATTATAGAGCGAAGGCAAGAAAAGTCGATGTGGAGAGATCAAGTTCTGGCGGTCAGAGACATCACGACTCCAGAGGGAGGATAAAAGCAGCAAATGTGAGGATGAAATATGACGTTTGATTCTCAAGTGAGGTTGACGAAGGTTCACCGTCGGTTCAGCCACAGTCCAGCAGACAAGACTACACGTTTTTTTTTTTAATAGCTCTGGCAGTGAGAACCCGCCTATGATGTTGGCATCCAAGTGCAGCGAGGCTGGCCGTAGTTTAGCATGAACTTGATCCAGCCGTGTGTGGTTATCTGAACATCATCAGTTCCCACACATCTTCGGTCATGAAGGAAGGCGCTGCATGCTCAGATAAACAGATGGTGAATACATGCAGCCTTGATTTATTATTTCAGTTGTGTGGTCGGAAAAAAAAAAGTTATTTGCAAGAAATAGAAGCCGAATACAGACGCACTTTTATTCTGTTATTGCACATGATGGGTCAACACTGAGGAAACTGTTTTCTTCTGGACTAACAAAAACAATGTGCTGAAATACATCTGCACGTGGGCTTTTCATCGAAAACCTGATGAATATATAATGTGGTCTGCGTTGCATTTCTGACTTGTTGTTGTGTTGTTTTCAGTACCCCCACTTTCTGAAGAGGGATTCCAACAGATTGCAGATCATGCTGCAGAGGAGGAAACGCTACAAGAATCGAACCATCCTGGGCTACAAAACTCTGGCCGTGGGAGTCATCAATATGGCCGAGGTACAGTGCGCCGCCTCAGCCGGGATGTTACTTTTGATGCGTCACCGTCAGCCGTTTAATTTCTCTCAAGGGACTTTTTTTTTTCTCTCTCTCTCCTCGTGAGCTTGTGATTGCATTCTGCTCTCCTCTGACAGTGATTGACACGGCTATTAGTGTCTCTGTACCATGTCTCGGCTGCCAGAGAGAGAGAGAGAGAGACAGAGAGGGAGGGACGTCCTGTGTTACACATCATTTCAGAGATGATTCATGCTCATCACACATACTGCTGTGTGAGATTATGGGCCATCTGGAGCTGGCTTCGTATGCACTTTACGGAACACGGCGTCTTTAGCCACGCCGCGCGGAAATAATGGGACCGGGAGCTCGCGCAAAAGCCCTTCGTGGACGTTTGTTTGACGTAGGGATATCCGTGCGGCTTCGTCAGACTGTCTGCATGTCGGCCCGTCATGTCTCTCTTCTTCCCTTTGCCTACAGATGCCTGTCAGCGTGGGCATCACACTTTGAAACCGGGTGCTGTTAGTTGTGTCACTCTGCGGGTCATGTGTTCCGGTGTTTTAACAGACGAATCTAGGCTCTCTCTGACGGCAGGGTTGCTATCGTGGATTACAGTAAACACAGGGGGGAAATTAGGCTACATGTAGCAGCTGAGGACATAATTAGACACAGAGTCAGACGCAGATATTGAGCGTCACACTTATTTGGAGCGGAGAAACGCAGGTAACAGTTCCCCAGTTCTAATTACCGCAGCTGAGCTGACGCGCCCATTGATGCTCAGCCAGAGTAACTCTGCAGCACTAGCCCCGGGACAGGAACTGACTGACATTTGAAAACAAGACTAATGCATTATTGCATTTTAAAACACCACTCAACTGCTGCGCTCTTTCGATGCCCGCCGCCGTTAAAGAACCCACAGACTTGCGCGAGTACAGCTAGATTGGCCATTATTGGATCCTGTCGGGTAATTACGTTGTCATCTGCTGTGGAGTAAACTCTCCCGTGCCCTCATTCCGAATCTGTCGGGACATTATGTGGGAGGAAGTCACTTATTGGACTTTTGCATGCGGCATTCAAGTGTACCCCTGCCAGTGTTTAACCAAAAGGGGCCTACCCCCCCCCCCCCCCCCCGCGCAGCCATTTATCAAGTGAAATATTGGAAGCACCCCCTTGACGGAGCTTAGAATGAAAGCTCATCCCTTCTCATCTGATTCAAAACAGTTTATGCAAACTGTGTTACACTGTTTGATTGGACGATATGAGCAAATTGACTCGGCTCGTTTCCACTTTCGGAATGGGAGAGCAGCATTGTGCTAATGAAGTTTTATTTAAAGATAGCGTCGCTGTCGGCCCGTGGATCTCTGTGAGCATAAAGCATTGTAACAGAAGCCAACTCAATCTCTGTCGGATCAGTTTGGGCTCAGTCAGGAGACGGATACGATTCTTCCATCCCGCCTGTCTGTTGAAGAAACATTATTTGTCCCATGCTGCTTCAGTATGACTCTACAGCATGATTGATAGATCCAGGAATTGTACAGGACATGAGAGCAACCTGATGTTGAGGCAGAAGTCCATACATGCAAGTCCTGTGTTGTGTTTATACAAGGCAAGGGAGAAAGGGAGAGGATACAATGAAACTAAAGTGTCATGAATGCATCTTTATATGGGTTTATTTGAATAAAATCAAATCCGGCCTCCTCTGCTAATCTTCCCATGTTCAGGTGATGCAACACCCGACAGACGGAGGACAGATTCTCGGTCTCCATAGCAACGTGAAGGAGGCGCCAGTGCGTGTGGCGGAGATCAGCGTGTACTCTCTGTCCAGCCAGCCCATCGACCACGAGGACGGCAGCGGCCAGGCTGGCCGAAAGACCAAAACCTCAGGTGGGCACAGGCACCTCCCGGCCCCCTTACGTGGGTCCGTTAGACAGTCCTCTACCTTGGCTGCCCGGCCAAATCCTGTCTGTAATTTCAGCCCTCACCCTGCACCCAGCGCTCCCTGCACAGGCCTCTTCTCTTCCCTCCTTCCACATGGCTCCTATTTCTTCGCCCAGAGGACAGAATAAACTCTATTAATCCCGAGCCAACCTATGGCCAAGGATATGTTATTCTCTTCAGCTATGGTTGTAATGTTGATGTGAGAGTTGAACAGATGTAGGGCCTATTACCTTACACTGTTCTAATTCAGGACGGGGGAGAAATATAGGGGCCTGCTCGGACACACCACGCCTTCGTCCTGCTATGCTAAACCCTCGCTGTTCTGGATGTTATTAAGGAGGCCGCTCAAACATAACAGATGAGCTCATGCACCAAGTATTAAACTAGTGTCACTCTCAGGGAAGGAGAGATGTTTATCTTTCTCTTCTGTGTAGTGATCCTTAATAACATCCATCCCATCTGAGAACATAGAACAGAATGTTTCACAGGCAAAAGGAAAGTCTGAATTGGGTGTTAATAAAAAAAAATTTAAAAAAATGAAAGAAAAGATCTTCCATCACCTGATCTGTCCTCGGCTGTCAAACACACCATAAATGTGCCTCTTTAGGCATGTGGCTGTTCAAACCAATAAAATCTGCCATTAAACAAAAGAACGACAGTAAAATGTTTCAACCACGAAAATGTCATTAAAACTTAATCAGAATGTGAGACATGGATCACAAAAGAGCTCTGCAGTCTCATTTGCATACAATAAGAGTTTCATTACATTTCGGTGAGCAAATTTAGCATTTAATTATACTGTTTCTGCAGTACCGTATATTTTGTTCATTATTCTAACCATGTAGTCAAAACAGTTTGTTACTGATGAACTCTGGAGAACACGACAGGAAATGAAGCCAGTTTATCCTCACAAGATGGAAAATTGGCTTTGGGCTCCCTCTGACATTTGTGAAATGTACTCAATAATCTGAAAGCAGCATTTACATTGGAATAGAATTATTCTGTTTTTATTATATTCACTATCTTTTTCCTTTCAGTGGCAGTATAAGAACAGCATTGTCTGAAGTAATATATTCCATATTGAGCGTAGAGAGCTTGATTTCACAAATCATTTTTCCAAAAAAGGTGACCTTGGAATTCTGCTCAGCTCATTTCTCTCAGTCCAAACTTGTAACTTTGAGTGCGCACAGACGTGACGCTGCCTAATATAATGTCAGACATGTTTCCCTCTGTTTTGACGCTGGGCTTTGTCTCTCTTGTGTGTTTCTGTGCTCGCCTACCTCAGACCGCTCCCCAGACATGGATAACTATTCTGAGGAGGACGATGACAGCTACTCGTCAGAGCAGGAAGCCAGTGACGACGCGGTTCATGCCCAGGTCAGTGCCAAAAAACTCAGCTGCAAACAAATCTGTTACACCCAGTGGACCTCCATACATGCAAGAATAAGACTCTTAACAAAATAAGTCTGAACATTAACATTCAGTAACATCAGAAGCAGTTATTTTTCTTTTTGGTATAATGTAGTTTTGTACTGATACATAGTCAGTGTATTACCTTCAGTAGATGATGGTCAGCATGTCTGCAGTTTGTTTTAAAAAAAGGCCCATCTAATAAAATCTAGCACTAGCACCAGAATCCTTTAACAAAAGTGGCAATTTTACCTCACAGAATTACAGGAGTTGCCATGTTACCGCTGCCTGCTTCAGTCATTTTAGTTGTGCTATCTTCAGTGTTTGGACAGGTTAATTCAGATTTACCAAAGTCACATTAACGAACTGATCAGCAACAGCTGTATCGCTGTAGCAATTTAACAAGAGATGTAGCCTCAGACCTGAAAGGCTGTCTGATGGCAAGGTAAAGCGCTGAACATATTCTTAAAATAGCGTCCACTTAAACTGACATTGATTTTACTAGGTGTTAAGTTAAGGTGGCTAAAATACATTTTGCTGCGGACCCCGTCCACAGCAGTATATAGCCTAGCTTCCGTGCTGGTATTCACATCTGCGCGCTGTTCGCCATCTGCTGTAGGAAATACACTGATTATGTACTGTACAAGTGCCTCATAAAGCCCCACTTCAAAAAACCTGAACTATCCCTTTAAGTGTATGCACGATAGAAATGTAAGGCACTCTCAGACAGTTAATCCACCCTCTCTGCGTTTCAGGATCTTTACGATGAGGACGATGAGGTCAGGAAGCCCAAGAAACCCCGGAGGAAAATGGTCCGAACCACGTCCATGACCAGAGTTAGTCGCCTCCTCTTCCCTCACGCAGACTTTTATGCTCGCCAATCATTCACCAGGAGAATAACTCGAGACCTGTGTTTGCTGCTGTGCAAGCTTTTAAGCGAGCGCACACACACTGTGTTCCATTTGTTCGAGCCATTAGGACGATGTGGATGAGCATGTAAATGAACGCTGTGGGCTCACTGGACTGACTCTAATGGTCTTTACATAGAGTGGCTGTGAATGAGTAATCCAGTGGACAGTTTACTGGGAGACTGATAAGCCCGAGCCCAGCTGTCATGCATATTTAATCGTGACAGTTATTTCCTTTTCAGGGGACTATGTCTCTCATAATTGAATGGGGTTTTTTTTTTTTCTGTTTCTTGTTACAGCAACCTAACTTTAAGCAGAAGTTTGTGGCCTTGCTGAAGAGGTTCAAGGTAACAGATGAGGTGAGTGTGAAAAGAATAATTGCATTTTGTTTTGACCGGCACCCGGGAGAATGTGGTCAATGTCAAAGCAACCCATGTGGTGATTTCCAGCGCGGCCGCCCGGAGTTTCCCGGTCCTCCCGTTACAACGCTTCAATAAGTCGGCTGCGGAACATATCGGTTATTAAATTGCCCTCAGGGGGCAGGAGAAAATAATCTCAGTATTGACTGTCTAACCAGCATTCTGCTACATCACTGCTAATGCGCTCCTGACCGGAGGAGAAGCGCCTGTAAAGAAATCACCGCCACTGTACGCGGAGGTGCAAGCATCATTATGGTGCTAGGCTGCATTACCTCTGCACCCATGGATGTATGATTCATACATTTCCATTAGCAGAGATCCGTATGCAGAATCCATTAACGACCTTGTTCTCTACCACTTAATCTAACGATAAATGTAGGCTCGTACGCTTGTCCTATTTAGATTTGTATTTTTCTTCTCCGAAGTCCTTTTGAATTTCTATGGATTCTGCATAATAGCCTGTAATCAGGTCATCAGCAGGATGTCGACCATTTGTGCAGCAACCCCGAGATGTCCATTAGTGCATAATCTATGTTAGGCCATTATAATGGTAATAATTACCATTGAACTGTGAAATCTATATGAGTAACTGAGGCATCCATTGCCTTATTTCTCCTCTTTTTTTTCCCTTCTCTCTGACATCAAAAACAATCCATAGATCAGAGAGTCTAAAAGATTAACTTCTATTTTTAACTCCATAGATTTTCAGAGTGGATGAGGATTTGTTCTGCCCTTTTACACACCCCTTTAGGTTTATACGTAACTTGGGACCAAGAGGTTTGCTCGAGTGATTTAACCTAATGATGCTTAAAAGAGCCTCCAGGCCATCTGAGGTGTGCTTTTGCTGGATGGTTCTGGAAGCTCCAGGTGGCCCGGTGATCTTTTATCACGTTCCCTGTCTCTAATCCCTTCCTTGTGGCCGGGCAGTGTGCAGGGCTACAGCTCTATAAATACATAGCCAGGAGGAGGAGAGGGGACAGACTGTGTTTATCTGCTCCCTGCCAGCTCCTGCACTTATGGAGTGGCATTAATCACCTGATTAGTCCACAGGCCTGCCTGTGTGCAGTTCCTATGATATACATCCCCGCTGTGCAGCTGGCAGATCAAGGCTCGCCACCTTAGCTCTCCTCTAGCACTCACTTACCTTTTAATTGGTCTGCTTAGGACCAAGGCAGGGATGTATTTATAGCGGAGATTTTCACATTTTACAGCCTTCAGTCTTCCCGTTCATAATTTAAGCTCCATTGGCGCGGCTGCAAAAGTGATTAGCTAATGCACAGCAGCGGTACCCCCCCTACACTTATTTAATCCATAGCCATAATTACAAATCCCAGATTACAGTGTACCGATGTGTTGATGATGTGTCTATCCCGCGCCGCAAGGTCCTGGACTCTGACCCCGTCGATCAGACCCAGGAGGTGGAGGAGGATCTGGACTTACTCTACGACAGTCTGGAGGTGTACAACCAGAGCGACAGCGGGCCAGAGATGGAGGACAACGAGAGCGTCCTGAGCACGCCCAAGCCCAAACTCAAGTATGGCTGCATGTTCATATTGAATTCTGTCTGTTAAGGGTACAGAGACCACCTTGTAGGCCGGTGATTGGTGGCTGCTCAACTGGAGAACCCTGAATTTCTGTTTACAACTTAGAACAAAGCAGAAGAAAGAAGAAAAGCATTTTTCTAAGTTAGTTGTTTGTTTCCCCATGTTCAAATGTTTGTTTCTATTTTCAGGCCGTTTTTTGAGGGGATGTCTCACTCCAGCTCCCAGACAGAAATTGGAAGCATACACAGCCAAAAGAGCCAGCAGAGAGAGCTGTCATGTCCCGTAAGTCGATCACCAGTTAAGCGCTATTAACAAAAACCCATCTGATGCATCTCAGCCCGACCGTTTACCAGTAAAGTTTCGAGTGCCTCGCCGGCGTTGCAGAGATTCGTCCTGTAAACAGTGTTACGTAAAGGAATTGCCCCTGGGCACTGGAGAAATGTCTGGCAGTCCTCAGTGCTTATTGTGGCTCAGGGATTCCCAAAGACCACGACACTGCCGGCAAGATATTCTGAGCATGAGCGCAATGCAGCTGACCAGCTTCCACCCCGGCAGAATCCGATGGTGGCCTGCAGTCCTTACCCTCTTCACCCCCACGGCCCTCCAGTATTTATAGGGACCGGCACCAGTGACCTCTTCACCACCATCAACACACACACACACACACACAGACGCAAATATGCTCCCATGCTCGGAGAGAAGATTGGACTGAGCAATTTCTGAACTCCTACTCAGAAATTTATGGCCCATTGGAAACAACAAGGGCAGAGAAAGAGAGGGAGAGACATGTTGAGTCTGATGGCGAGAGAGAGGGAGTGCTGTTTATAAATATCTGGGAATCCATTTTAGTCTGTAATAAAACAGCCCGGAGCATTTCAGACTGCTATAGCCCTCCATTTTGCTCAATAAATGTCTCCAGTCGAACTTCATAAACACGTCTCGCAGGCAAAATGGAAAGTCTTTGATCCGATATTAAAATGGATTAAACGCGATGTTACAAGATGCACTTAAACACTTTTAATCCGGCAAACCTGAGCACACAAATGTCAGATATTCTTTGGGGGTTCGTATATCAGGCGCCGGCTGCGGCGTGAGACCTATACAAGGCTTTTTAGAGATATTTATACTCGCCCGCTCCGCCGCCGTCTGCCGAGCCGCCGCCGCTGTGAAATTGGTCAGTTACGCGTCTCTAAGAGCGGTCAGCATTGGCCCGAGCAGATGGAGCGGTGAGATTTCAGCCGTTTATATTCACCGGAGACGTGACCGCCATGCTCAAAATAATGTGTGTGTGTGTGTGTGTGTGTGTGTTTGTTTCCCCCTGCAGAGTGGAGAGTTTCTGACCGTGGACAGATGTAAAGTGCAAGGGTCCCGCTATCAAGATGACAGCATCAC
>JBCAUF010000044.1:8316689-8327278 GCA_038406115.1 Haemulon aurolineatum
CTCTCTCTCTCTCTCTCTGTCCGTTTCTCTTACGCTTGACGTGTCTCCTTCCACGTCTAAATTCCTCTATTCCATCCAGCGTCAGTCGGTGCACACACTCAACACGGACATTTGTCGAGCAGATGTAGAGATGGATCCCAGCTGCTGCCCTGCTCTGAAGTGTATTCTCTGCTTGGACGTAGCAAGACAATTGCAGTCGCCCCCCCCTCGTCCTTCCACACAAACCCTCGCCATGAGGGTTTGCTTCCTGGAAAGGCACAATGGAAAGATTGTTATGGAGTTGGGATAAATCATAATCAAGATGGTTTTCCGTAAAAGATTCGGATTGTTCTCAGCAGTGAGACCTCAGGTTCTTCAGCTCCTTTTGCTTGTTGATATGTTGCGAAGGTGAAAGCGTGCGATAACTTGGAGCCTTCGACTTGGTTGAGCAGGAAGTTCGTGCCCACTGTTCAAACCCCTCCACGTCTGGCTTTATCGGTCACGCTTATCCCCGAGGAAGTCCGTCTTCCTGTCCTATCGCGGACCCCCGCTCACAGCGTGTTGGTGTCTAGATGCCTATCAACAGGTGCGCTACCTGCACAAACACTCCACGCAGCCGCGCCGCGGACAGACCAAACACTTCATTTCCCGTCCGGGGACCCCTAATCTGGGCGTCGGGCCCGCGGTAATCTGGCTCTGGTTGATACGGCCAGCGCCGCTCTCGACGCGCAGGCGCGAAGGGCGAGCGCCGAGCCCGTCGGACTGCTCACAGAAACAACATAATCACCTTGACAGAGCTCGGCTCAGCCCGAGTGGGTGGAAACACGGCGAGTGGCACGTGTTGCCAAGTAACGCCGCCAGCAAAGTAGTCGAGTGACGGCTCGCAGTGGCGGCCGCTGTAAAGCTGGCAGGTCGTGTGAGAGTGAAAAATGACAACAAAGGCGTTGAGTAGACGCTCAGGTCCAGGAATGACTTTGATTATGAAAGCTGGAGTCGTTTTCCTTCAAGGCTGGCACACTGTTATTTTGATGGAAACAGAGAGAGATGTGTTTGGTTGAGAGGCGATTGCGACTTGTTATCCCTTAATTTGATTCATCTGCGCTCCGCTCAGTACGTGTCAGTTATCCTTCATCAGCATGAATCCCTGTCCCACAGCCAGCACCCACCTGACGGTCTGTTAATGATTTACGGCTAAATGGAACATGGAATACAAAAGGGACCGCTAAATCACATATTTATTTGACACGTCTGGCAGTAAAAGAAAGGAGACATTAGACATTTGTGGGCGATTCCTCTCTCTTCCTCCCACTTCTCCCCTCTCCAGCGCTGAGGTTTAAAGTGAATGCAGCTCTCTCTATGCTAATACAAACATTACTTTCAAAGCTAAATGCTGAGCCTCACCGGGGGTCTGCCACATCCTGCCCATTCCACTGTTATTCAAATAATCGGAGGCGCTGCAAATGTCACGGACCCCCCGCGGCACTCACAGAGTCATCCCGTGAGATTTGAAAGCGGCACTTACGCCGCAGTGTCCTTTTGATTCACTGCACTATGGAACAAATGTAAATAAAGACCAAGAATTGATGCATTTGTACCTCAAAGAGAAATGTCTCCTAATGGTTTTCTCAAACACTCGCTGCATAAAAAGGTTCACGCAGCGATGCATACAGTCCCACCTGTGCAAGACTTCACAAGAAAGAATGCAGCTTAAATGGATATCTTCATAGGTGTGCACACACAGCCACAGCTGTCTGTCCTTCAGAGCTGTGCCACTGATGCTGGACAGTTTGTAAGGTCCTGTAAGGACTTGACACTAAAATGCAAATACACTCAAATACTGCTGACATACCAAACCTCTTGCAGAGCATTTTACGCTCCAAATCTGAGGTGAAGTGTTGTACGAGACAGGATGGCTTTTTCCCCTCAGTGCATCTCTAAATAAAGAATAAATAGAATCAAAGAGATTCATTTATTACATATTTTAAACAGATGCCAGGTGGTCTAGACTCAAACTGGAATAAGTTCACAGAGGATGCCAGATCAGAACAGGGTGTAGTAAAGTACAGAAATAGGTTATCTCCACCCCCCCACACACACATCCAGCCCCCCTTCCTGGCTCTTTATAGCTGTGCAAACGGACCACCTGCTGGCTGGCAAGAATGACGACAGAGCGCCTTCCTTAATGAAAAGATAATACAGCCTAATTATAATGATGGGGGTTACAGATGCATGAAAAACATAAGGAGGAGTGTTGGAAGGACACGTTCCCTAGCTCCTCCTCACAACGCTGTGCTTTTGATGTCACATTTTATTTAGATGACACACACATTTCCATTAAGTGTATGATTAGTTCCTCGTGTTTCATCCCTGCTCTTAGCTCCATTTTTTTCTGGTTGTGTGTTTTGAATCAGGGAGGCTGAGATGGTTTTTTTTGTGCTGATGCTTTCACATTGGCTTTCTGATATTTAATACAGGCCTCAGTGTGGCTTTCATTGAAAAACGACAAATATGGAGATTGAAAAACCTCCATATTTCCTTTCTGTGTGTTGTTTTGAGACAGCTTGTCGACCTTGTTCGTTTGAATGTTTCCTGTTTTTTTATTTTTTGGCTCTTTATTGGCATCCAGAGAATTTACAGTAGACGGTAAGCAAATGCTTTACTCAGTGCCCGTTTTGATAATTATACATACCACACCAAAGTCAAGGACTTGAGGGAAAGATTAAAACAAAAGGCAAAGAAAAAATACCCACAAAAAAGAAAAAACACAACAGCAAACAATCAATCAAGTCCAAATCAATCTCCATTTAACTCACCATCAAAAGTATTAGCCAAACAAATGTTTTTCCTTTTCTTTACTTTCCCTTTTTAAAGTCTCAAAGTTACCATTTAGCCAGTTAGGCCTCAAATAAAGAGAGAATTCAAACCCATCATGTGTTTACTTGTTTGACCTGGCGAACCTCAGCAAACCAAAGGAAACAGGTGAAAAATCTCTCTGGCTCTGTCCTTATTGGTCTTGTGGATTAAGGCGTGGATTAAGTTTTAATCCCAGTACAGTAAGTAAAAAGTTGTGTAAGCTCTGGATATTAGCTTGAGCATTTTAAGCATTAGATGACTGTCATCAGTCTTAAGTCGTTATTGTTCATCCTGCATCAGTCGGGACAGAAGGAAGTGTGTGTAAGTATTCAATGATGGCGCCAGAAAACAAAGCAAACGCATCTGTAGACATTGCACTGAAAAGTGCTGCTCCGGTGTGCATAGAGTCCCAGGATTCATAAAGACACACTCTCTCACCTATGTGGTCCACAGTCACAGGGGTCTTTCTTGCAGCAGGAGAGACTCACAGTAGACGTCTGTCCAGAGAGTTTGTGGCTAATTAAACCGTGGCGACTCCACTGAGCTCACCCCGCAGAGCCGGCCAAGCTCTGCTTGGAAACCTCCACCGCGGAGCCGACCGGGCCTGGAAACAACCTGGTTGCCAGGTTTGTTTGATTCCCCGCCTGCCAGCGTCAACATCTGTGTGTGTTTGTGAATGGGAGGAAGGGAGGAGGAGAGGTAGATGTACAGAGAGGGACCAGGAGGCCACCCATGTCTTCAGTCCGTTTTTCTAAATGGAATGAGGAAGGTTGATGGACTCGGCCTTCTTTTTGTGCTTTCATGAAGTTGTGTGTCAGAGGTCTGCGTCAAAGTGTCTTTTGTCAGCCTCAGTCAAGGACGTGGCCTCAGGCTGCATTCACGAGAACAAAAGGAACAAACATAGTTGCTTCCATGAGGATGTTGCAGATTGCTTTCAACAGAGAGGAAGCTTTTAAAAACACCTTTTTTTCGAAGGCCAGTGCAGATGGAATGTTACAGTGTGATGGAGAGAGACGGCAAGACAGAACGAGAGTCTAATGGAGTCCTTATTGTCCTCTGGAGCCCCATTGAGTGACTGAAAGACTCCCGACTCTTGACGTTCATCCATCATTAAGTATTCCATCTCGTCGTCTTCATAATCTGTCTCATTAGATCATGAAATTGATACTGTCCAGGCAGAGGAATCTAATTTGAGATCTCTCTTTTTTTTAATTATTATGCTTCAAATATATTAGCAGTTGGATGTTGCAGCAGAAACGTGGCACTGGATTGACCCAGAATGAAATTAGAATGCTCAAGGGGATTGGTTTATCTCCCACGCAGTCTCCGGTCCTCCTCACTGTGAGATAGTGACAGAGTAATGACTGAAGCAGACTCTGTTTTACAGCCCTGATGAAGCCAGAAGCTGGAATGACTCTGGGCATAATACAGTCTGTCATCAGGCCGACTGAAACAAGCGTTCGAGCCCTCCTCTCCTCTGCCTCTTTTCTTCCCCCTTATTCTGAAAATCTTCCCTTCCTCTTTCCATCTTATCTCGGCTCGCTTCCCTCCACGCCGGGTAGCCTGCCAGGGGGATCGGAGAGTGCCACCGCATTCCTGGTTGGCACTCATGTCTGGACATAGCTGAGGTGCAGGCATTCGCCAGAGCCGCCTGCGGAGAGGAGCCCGGGCACTGGCAGCCAAGGACTCAGCGCCCATCTGCTGCCAGAGCCAGCGAGGGGAACCATCATTTATTACCTCCACTGATGCGGAAAGCAGCTCCTGTCACTCTGGAGACATATTGTCCCGCGATGGCCGCACTCTGTAAGGTCTCCGCCCCCCGAGCCTGCATGTTTGGCTCCGGCTCGTGCAGCGGAGGTATTCCCCTCCCCTCCCCTCCCGCTCCCTCTGCTTAATCCATCGAACTTGTTCGTCCTCGCGGATCATATTCCAGAAGGCAAGACACTTGGAAACAGCATCCCACTTTCTTCCCCCCTGCTTTATCTCATATCTGTCATATAACTCCGCTGAGGCGGCGTCTGCAGGCCCGCAGAGGAGGATCGGACCACGCAGCCAGCTCCACTTCTCCCAACTCCCACTTGAAAAGCTCCCTCTGTAGTCTGAGACATCTATCAGACTCGTGTGTTTAGCCTGGCTGCAAACCGCTGAGCTGCTCCGTTCCACTGTGACTTAATCTTCCATCTTTGGCTCATAACGCTGGAAAAATATTGCGGAGTGTGACCCCAGATGTTTGACATTACTGTTCCTTTATATTTAGTTTGATACTAAATCCTCTGTTAATTTTCGTTCATGCCCTTTGCAGCGTAGTTATAGCACTTAGTTGTGTAAACAGTTTGCGTTGGGCTTTCATCTCGGCGCTGTGCGGAGCCTTTGTTGTGACTACATACATGTAGAAAAATGGCGGCCTTTATTCTCCACTGCTGCTATGTTCGGTTTTCCCTCCCAAAGTGGTGTCATTACTGGATTAGTGCCCAGTTTTCCAGGACCAGAGAGACAGGAACGACCCAACCTGCCTTACCTGAGCACAGCCTAATCCGCCCTAATCTAATAATTGCTCCCATATTCACTCTCTGTCTCGAAAAAGAGCACAGCTGCAGGGGACGGCTGTGGCTCCAGAGCACAGTGCACCATGGGTAATAATACCCACAGGTTCAGATCTGAGGATGGCGCGACGTTTTTTTTTTGTTTTTTTTTACATGGTATCGTCAGGGGCGTTCCGGACAAATCGCGCAACCTCTCCTTGGCCCCGTCTCTGGCTCCCTTCCTCCTCGTCGGCTCATGTTCCGTCCTCGGCGCGCGCGTGGGTTACGCACAGATGCATTAGGCCGCCCGTGTTTCAACAGTCAGCCTTTTATGAGTGGGTGTTGAAAATCGGCGAGAGCCGGCCGCGCTCAGATGTCTCTATTTTCGATACGGCGTGACAGCTCTGAAGCCTGGTGTGGAGGGACAGAGCAGCGGGGGGCGACGACAGACGAGGCTCGTTTCTTCTCCTGAAGGCTTCTTCACGAGCCAACGCTCCGCCTGTCGCAGAGCAAGCAGATCACGAGCCGCTAACTGCCGTTTATACATCATAAGATCACATGCAACATCATGGTATTGATGCTTTGCATATCTGAGTGGTGAGATAAAAGGAGAGTCAACTCTTTGAAGCGTTAAGTGGGTGTTTAAAATCAGGTTTTTTAACTGATGCAAATTATTCACTCCAGTATATTTTTCCTGCTTAAACTCTGAGCAATGATTATGAATCTTTTTCCTCCTGGCTGTGTGGGTTCCCTTCCTCCCTCCTCGGGGGCCAAACTGGTCCCAGTCTGCTGCAGGCCTCCTAGTATGACTAATTATGAGGCAGTAATGGCCGAGGATGGGTGGCCTATTAAAACACAGTTGGGTGGGGCCTAGCCAACACTTTGATGCCATTGACCGCCTCCCCTGTGCGCTTATTAAGAGATTTATGGCCGACGCCTGTTCTCCCCCTCCCCACTCGCCCTCCTCGCCACCCGCTCACACCGTTACATGAGTGTTCTTATTATTCTCCCCGTCATGGAGGCCATATGGAGCACTTCTTCATTTCAAAGGCAGAGGTGTGCTGGCAAGCAGCGGCTCGTTAGGAGGGATGAGAGGGCATTTCAGAGCGGCGCGGGAGAGGTGACACGCTTCTGTCAAAGTGCCATGTCAAGACGTTTAATGGGGGAGATGAATTCCCGCGATCCAACAAAAACACGACATCGACGCAATCAGTGTCATGTCTCTGACGAAAGAGCTAATTATCAGAGTTGTCAAAACGGGGATCAGGCAGGAGACTCCACCGAGGCATCACGGATGACTGATGCTGCTGTTTTGAGGGAAGAGTGAAGCAAAAAGAAGAAGAAAAAATGTGGAGCGTTCTGGTCCACCTGGAGAGGTTGCACGCCTGTTGCCATGCCAATGTCGCCTGATAATAAGCCAGGGGGGAGAGAGGGGTCCTTGTCTGGTTGGCGCAGAGCTCGCTCCCCCGCCGTCAGCGGCAAAGCCGGAGAGAGACGGGCACACACCGATAGTGATCTTCAGCGAGGTTCTTCATAATGAGCCCGAGCCCCCCCTCGCTCTTCTCTCCTCACACGAGCAAGTGTGTTCACAGAGCGAGACCCCTCTCCGCGGCGCAATTACCTGCTACAATAAGAGCGGCGGCCGAACGAAGGAAGCGGTCGGCGTCGGCGGTAAAGAGGCAGCCGGGCTCCGCGCGCTTTGAACACGGTTTTCAATTAGAAGCCGAGGAATGAGCAGAGAGATGTGCGGCAGCGATGTTCGCCTCGCGCAGAACAAAACACTACCTGGGGTCAGTTTTTTCGGGATGTAATGGGAAGACACAGCAGGGACTCATTCTTTTGTACGACTTTGATCCATTTCAGCTCCACAGAGTGGGGGCCGCCTGGGTAATGGCTGAGGTTGAACACACCGTCTATTTGTTCACACCTCAGAGTCACCTTGTAGAGGGCTTGGCGGACTGGATCAGTGCTGAAACTATCAATCAATCATTCCATTAATCGATCAAAATGAACACTTTAAAGGTCATTTAGGGGTTTAAAGGAATAGTTCAACATTTTCTGTCTTTGCTGAGAGTCATTATTCACTTATAATATGTTAATGAGCTTTAAAGTTTGTTACCCATGGAAGGAGCCAGGCTAGCCATTTCTCTTGATTTCATCATTTATGCTAAGCTAAGCTAACTGTCTGCAGCCCTTAGCTTCATATTAAGCGGACACATGAAAGCGGTATCGATTTTCTCATCAAACCTTCGGCAAGAAAGCAAACAAGTGTCCTTCCCGTCAAACCAAGTCATACATCACACATAAACACCAATCATCTGCAGGTTCCAACCTATAAAATATGAGGCTTTGTCTGTTTTTATATCACCGTCAATTCAGAATTTTGGAGTTTAGGCATCACCTTTCACCAAATGATGTATTCATCAATCTGATAAATGACTTGATCAGTCAAATAATAAAACAATTGTTAGCCTCGGCCCTCGACTAGTCTAAGTTTACAAAAGCCAGCGGAGGTCAACATGAGATCAGATGGACTGTCACTCCCGTTCCAAACGTCTGACAGAGACATTGTACCTGGTCCGACTCAGCCCTGGTTAACGTGGCTGCTGTCAAGTTAAATAAGGCGGCCCGACCTCTTTGTCTGGGCTGCACTGCAGCTTCACGCACCGCCGACTTCTCTGTGTGATTCACGTCGGAGATCCCAAACTACTGCTGACACACAGCATTGTTAAAAATACTGACCACGAGCTCACTGAAGCATGAAAATACACTTCCAGCAAAATGAACTCAACTTGACACCAGAGTCTGAGATTAGCTTCTCGTCTGCCGTTTACAGACAAAAGATTTAGTTTTTTATCTTTAGTTTCACCTGCAACGCTACAAAATCAGTCTTCATTTTTGATACAAATACTCACACATTACGTCACGTTCATGTGTTTTCTTGAACTTCAGTCGTGATACATCATATTATTAATAAATCAGAATGCAGTTAATCCTGCAGACGTAGCTGATTTATAGTCTTTGGGGTTTTTCCACTGTGTTTATGACCCCATAAAGGCTGTCAGTTTTAAGGAAGATCTTCTGCCAGCCAGTTTTCAAGGAGGCAGCCAGGGGAGGCAACTCAGTCAGTGGAAAACTGAAGGGCACGCACACACACACTCGCACACACACATCTGGTAATGTGTTGACAGGTAATGACAGCTCTGTCAGTGGGCCTCAGTGCTTCCCAGGACTTTGCCCTTCATCCCCACTCCAATTTATCTCCCCGACATCTCGGCCCACAGACACAAGCGTTGCACGGGGCTATCGCAGCTTTTCATCTGAGGTTTTATTTCAGCTCTTAAAAAACACACTTGCTCGCTCTGCCGCAGATGGTTATCGGCGCCTCTCTGCAAATGCCAGCACGACACTCATCCGAGCTATCACCTCTGAGATTTGACAGAGATGTGATGAATTGTTCCATAACATTTGAAGTATTTGGCTGTCATAGTTACGACTAATGAATATATATGGGAAAGAGAGATAGTTACTCCTATGACTTGAACAGAGTCTTGTAACAGTTTGTAGCATTGGATAATAGCCATGTTAATCACGGCTGTTTTGAAGATTTTATCATTATAGAATATAATAGTAGTGAAATTAACTCCCACACAGTTTCTGTCAGTGAATATGTCATCCTGCTGTATGTGGCACGTCTCCAACTTTCTCGTACTGCTAAATAGGGCGTGTGTGTGTGTGTGTGTGTGTTTCAAACTTCCCAATACATCAGTCTTAAATTGTAAAGATTTTAGCATCAATAAAATGTAGTCTAAAGTTGGAAAGGTTTCTTGATGTTGGATCAGGACTAATGGGATCAAAAACAAAGAATGTGACCAATGATAATTCAATGCCATCTTTAATTTCTTCACTCTTTTTTAATGCTTGATGTTCAGAAATATTTCCCTTGATTCTCAAATGGTATTTTTAGGTTCATTACGATGTAGGTGAAAACTAATTCAAAGCATTGAAGCATGTCTGTTTCACATGTGACTGTCTGTCTGTCCTCTCCGGACACGGAGGACGTCTCTCCTCTTTCTCCCTCTTCCACCCCAGTAGGAATGCTAATCTTGTTAGTTCGGTATTCCAGTTGAGCAGCAGGAATCTGCAGCGATTGCTAAATCTGGAAATAAAAATATGATCTCCATTTTTCTTTTTTTTTCCCCCTCCGGACTGCTGGCATGCCCGACATGTTAAACGGCGCACTTTAAAGACGACCTCGGACGATCCACTTTGATTTCGAATCTTGACTTTTTTCCTCTCGAAGGTAACCGGAGGGCAGCACGCCCGTGTCTTCTCGCCGCGTTCGGCGGGTTCAGCGCAGCGCAGCAGCTGCCGAAATGGATGCTTTTAAAGAGAGAGCAGCTTGCCCCGGCGTTCCCTCTGTAGCCCATCCTCTGCACGCTGAAAAATTGATGACACGTTTTTCCAGTCTGTGCTCATCGCGTGGGGCTCTTGTCTGACCTCCCGATTGCCGTAAACTAAACAAGACGTCTCGCTCGCGCCGAGCTCCCCCCTCAGATCTCGTGCGAACTCTCAGAGTTGTTAATAATTGATCTGATCGGAGGCGCCGTAATCGTGTTGGTGCCGTTTCCTTTTGGTGCTCTTTTTGAAGTGGCTCTGTTTGTTGTCAGCGTTTGCCGTTTGAGCAAAGAGGGGCTGATGTTATCTGGAGTCTCGCCGCTCTTATCCTTAATTGGGTTATGTAGATTTTGCGGCAGGGGAGAGGAGGGAGTAATGAAAATAGAGTGATCACGGATGGTAGTCGTGTCTTCATTAAGGACGGCAGAGGAGAGGAAGATGACTTTGGATAGATTACAGACTCTTTAAGTCTTGAGTGGGTATTTGTGAACAAAGAGCTTCGCCGCTGCAGTTTAACATGCGAGTTTCTGGGAGCCGTGCGTCGCCAGGGCGTCATGCAGATAAATATCTAATGGCGACAACGTCTCAGGCTCGGGAATCCGGATCACCGTCTCACGCTCTGTCACTCCGGCGACTCCAGGACTCCTACGTCCCGTCACTCCGAAACATGTCGGAGCAGCTGTCTCGGCTCGCCACGGTCCGCCTGAGAGGCTGTCAGAGCAGACACACACACACACACACACACACACACACACACACACACACACACACACCAGCTACCCGAGTATTTGCGGGGTTTGCTGCCGTCGGGTCTGCTCGTGTGCGTGGGTGTCGTCC
>JBCAUF010000044.1:8419735-8436133 GCA_038406115.1 Haemulon aurolineatum
ATTCTTGATATTTTGGCTGAAAAGCATCTGACAGGGACCTCTGGCTCTGTGTTGGGGATCTCCGACTCTAAATTTCTAGACGTATGACGAGAAACTGCAGTATCGATCTCATCACGCTAGTATCGATCCGATACCAATACTCACTTTGTCATCGATACTATCGTTATTTAGATCGATACGCCCACCCCTATCAGTCAGTTTGATCATCACAGGAAACATGTCGCGGGACCGTTGGGGTTCGTAGCGGGCTGTCATTCATGGGCGTAAAGCCGAGGCCTTCATCGGCCCCACTTCTGCAAACACAATGGCTCCTGCGGTTCATGAAGCCACCATTGTCCCATCTCGGATAAGTGGCTGGAGTGGAAGTCTCTCTCTCTCTCTCTCTCTCTCTCTCTCTCTCTCTGTTTATCGGCGGCGTGTTATTGTGATGTGGCCGCCCGACAACAAACGCGCCGCAGTGTGCCGTTCAGCCGTTTCGTGCCAGGTCGTTATTCCAAAACCCGGCAGTCCCCGGGGATTAGTTATTCAAGGTTGGGGGGGCCTGGTGGAGGGCGATAGGGTCCCCCCCCCTGCAATTTGTGCCCCGCGTTTGAAGTGCTTTGTCTGGGACGCTGGTGGCGGGGCAGAGGGGCGGGGAGGGAGTGAATACAGCCATACATATTCATGGAGGGGAGGGTTAAGGACTGCTTGTTATGTCTGGGTGATGAAGAGCTCCGCACACCCTCCCCCAAACACACACACACACACACACACACATCTGATCACACATTGGGATTTCATGGTCTTGGTCGACATATTTGGTGCCGTTTGATATTCATTAAGGGTCAGACCCCCCCCCTCCGGGTTATTTCACCCCAAACTGGTTGGAATGGGTGGATGCTGGAGTAGAAAGTGTGTGTGTGTGTTTTTGTGTGTACAAAGCATTGGCATCGATGTCAGAAGTTGAGATGACTGCTTTTGGCACTCTCTTCATCTGTCCCTCCATCTCTCTTTGTAACACACAAACACACACACACACACACATTCATGAACCTTAAGGCATTTGCACACGTACTGTACACACACACACACGCACAGACACACTCTCCTTTGGGGCTGCTATCTGTCTGTACTGGAAACTCTTCTGTCTGTGACTCTTACAGTAACAAAGGCGGCGAGCGGCTGAATATTTTATTAGTTCTTTTCATCTCTCATCTATTGTTTAATTGAATTCCCTCTCTCCCAGCGCGTTTCCAAGCCGCTACTATGGCTTTCGCATTCCTCGGGGTTCACGGTAGGAAATGAAGGCAACAAAGTCTGAAGCCTCCTCAGCCGATCCCGCGCTCCTCTGTCAATAGGCCCACTCTTTTGTTATTTACCAGCGAGGCCGGGGCCACGTGCTACGGCGAAATCCGTCCCCGGGGGGATTCAAGATGGCCTTCCTCACTTCCCTCCAGAGTGTCATCTGCAGCCTTTATTACTGCCAACGCAGCTCGACTCTACTTAAATGGGTGGGGGGTGGTTGGTCGGGACGAAAAGGGTGGGTGTGTGGGGGGGGGGGGATTGAGAGAGAGCAGCCCCCTTTCCTCTGCGCCTGGCTTTGGGATGCTCTGCTGGTTATTGTTCCCTCAGCACCGTGGTTGTGTGTGTGTGTGTGTGTGTTCATTGTGTGTTTAGGCTCATATCAGTCACTTTATCCCCTGGTGATGAGGCAGGACAGATCACTCTGTCAGCACAGCCAACACATCCAGCCCAGAATGAGGAATGTGAGCAGCGGTCGGAAAAATTGTGCTACTGTATATTTCACAGTAAGTTGCTCCGTGCTGAGGTCGCTTCGTGTGCTGCGCGCTTACTTATTTATAGCATTATATAACATACATTCTAGCATATCAAGCACCATTTTTTTTTTGCCATTGCAAGAACCCCTAAAGACTCACTAATGGATTTATTTCAAATTCATGTTGCTGAAGTGAAAATGCTTTTGTAGACATAGAGGCACAAGTGTGGAGGCCTGCTAAACATTTGAAAGAGATCTCACTAATGGATTTTATGTCCAAACAAATCTCATAAATGGTTCCATCTGAATCCTTTCAGCAGATGTAACAGCCCATTTTATGGTGGCTTCTTTAATTTTTATGAAACACCACGTCGGGTACCCATCTCGGCTTGATTTTGCCACAGTCTCTCTTTTTCTCCCTCTGAGGCGAGTGCAGTGCTATGCAGTGGGAGGGGCGGGGTGAAGCTGGAAAAACTCACGGCGCTCATAGATTCCCATCCAAAACTCATTCTTTAGACTCTCTGTGCAAGGGACTCAAACATCTGTCTTGGATTTTTGTCAAGCCGTCGTGACGTGAGCAGTGTTGACTTTTCCGAGCTGGGCCACAACATGACACTCTATGAGATGTTAAAAATAGTAAGTTGGCAATAGAAAGAAGGCTCAAGGAGAGATTGCTGACAACACAACAATGAAAAATATGCTAATGAGATACGTGTAACATGGCAGGTTTAGCTTGTAGTGAGAGACCCACTTCGTTGTGCAGTTCCCCTCAGCTCGACGGGACATTTTAGTGTCTTTTAACATGTTGTTTTGGTTATACGGCCCACAGCTGGTTTGGTTCACTCTCACCAACATGGCTGTCAGCATGGTTTTTAGATGCAGCAGGCAGGTGTATTAGCAAAATAGCTCTGAAAACACTCTTTGCTCTCTCAGGAGTTGGTGGAGATCAAACCAGAGCTAAAGGAAGGCTCCAAAACGTGAAGTAGTATAAGAGAATACATTTTGAAAACTGTTAATTTCCTAATAGTTACTAATCCCAGCAAAGCTTTGTTACGTTGACATTTTGCACAGTCTTTCTTGTGTTTGAGTAAATGTTGTATCAGTTTTGCTCTCTTTGTGTTCAATGGATAGACTACTTCACGACATGCTAGCTTAGCACAGGTGACTGAAAGGAGGCAGAGATTTAGATTTGATTTTGATTAGATTAGTTTAGATCTGGAGGGTGTGTGAACCTGGAACAAGAAACCTAAGCGAAGTAACATGTAACATACAGCGACACATTAGTGCTACTGAGAAATAGTGTAATAACTTTCTGAATGAGCAATTACTGTAGTTTTCAGTTTACTTGTCCAACTAAATTCACTAAGTTAGATAAATTGATAATTTGTCAATGCTATATTTACTGCTAGCTGTGCTTCTTGCAAAAATTCAGCTAAAGATAATCAAATTTTATTTTCGTAACTCTATTTTGTCTTATTTCAAGAATATTGGAACTGGTTTGTTTACTGAATAGTGAAGCTTTGTTTGAAACAAGTCTCTCCTCTCAGTGTGTAAGGATTTACCTGTTATTACTTATTTTGTGATTCTTATCAGTAACACTAACATTGTACTCACTTGTTATGGAGATCTGGGAATATCCAAGCACATCATCCGATGAACATCCATCACAATGTCTAGGCACAGCTCCTGGTTCAGCGTTGACCTTCTGTACTTGTTGGAGCTGTGTGGCTGCTCATGGTTAGGGTTAGGATTATTGTCAACATTTTGCGTGTGCTCCACCAGTGATTACCTGACCACTCGCATGTCTTTCCCTGTCAGACTTTGCTGTAGTGATGTCTTGTGTCTCTTAGCCAATAACAGCCCGGCGTTATTATAACCGATATGGCCAAAAAATAGAACCACTAAACTGGAATTTCCTTTGTTGTTTCATGGCAAATCGTGTGTACGAGCATTAAAATGACTTGTTAGGTTGTCTATGTTTGCAGACTGCGGTTACCCAGATGGCCTGTGTTTTTCTACGGAGGTGTGATGTCACACGCAGAGCTGCTGAGACTCGATTCGCTGTCACACTGTCTGGTTCACCCAGAGATGACTCATTGTCCTGCTGAGTGTAATCACATCAGAGACACCAGGGAGACAGATCCTCCACCCGCCAACCCCTCGTACCCACATTCTTTCCGTCCTCCCTCCTGTTCTCCCCTCTTCGTCTTCTCGCACTGTTTTTTGCAACTTCTCTCGCTTCCCTCTCAGTCCGAATTATGAATAGACTGATGCTCTGTGAATGGTACCCATAATTATTGGTGCAGGACATTTCAGACTGCCCCTAGAGGATGAATCAAAGACTGTTGAAGTGTCTCGTTAAGAAAATAATGTTCTAAAGACTGGGCTCTCTTGGTGATTTGATTTTTACTGCAATTAAACTGTCTCTCAGTATCAGACAGCCACTGCAACTGTAGAAGTGGATTGCAAGGTAGGCCAAGTCATCAATAATCCAGAGTAGTGTCTCACTTTGGTCGACCATCGATTGGTCATGATGCTATTTCGGTGCTTTTGGTGGTGTCTTATTTTAGCCTTGCAGACTAATGATTCATTGCAGAGCAGAAAGAGCAAAGATCCTTTCATGTGTATTCTGAAAGGACTGTGTGCGTGTGTGTGTGTGCATCTTTGTTTGGAAAAGAGAGAGAAATGAGAGGATGAAAGAGAGAGGCTGCCTTGCTAGTTAATGCTCCTGAATGTGAAATAATCTGCTGGTGTCAGAATAGCTGATAAGCTGTGTGCAGTGCGGCACTGCAGCAGTATTTACATCCCGCACAGTAGCGCTGGATTAATGTCTGTCTGTATGTCAGAGACGCCCAAACTTTTTACCAAGGAGGGCCACTGGCTGACGTATCATGGATCTCAAGATAATGCTGGATATGGCTTGTAGAGATAAAGCAAGCTGATAACAGCTACTCTGTCTTATATAATTATGATGGCTGTCACAGTACGTCACATTAAGAAAGTGATGTCTAAATCTGCATCCTTGTGCAAACTGAGTCAGTTTGAAATTTTGCCATCTTTTTTTTTTTGCTCTCAACAACTATTTGATGGTTTGCCATCAAACTGTCTACAGACATTCGTGTCCTCAGAGAATGTCACTATTGACTACTGAATTTGTTGATCCTCTCATTTTGCCTCTGGCACCACCAGCAGGTCAGAGTTTTAATGAATTCAGCGAAGTATCTCAAGATCTAACTTATGGATTGGCCCAAAAACTTGGTGCAGGTACTCAGTTCCCACTCTTTGCACCTTAATAACCACATTGTTGACATTTGTAGCTTTGTTTGATTTGTCTTGACAACTATTTGATGGATTGTCATGGAATTTGGTTCAAATCATCATGTCAATATTTGAATTTGTCTAGTACTACGCTGATGTTAACCTTAAAGGGACAGTTAACCCCAAATCAAAACGATCTATTTCCCCTCTTATCTGTAGTTCTCTTTATCCATCCATGTTGTTTTGGTGTGAGTTGCAGAGTTTTGGAGATACTGACCAAAGAAGTGTCTGACTTCTCTTCAGTATAATGGAACTAGATGGCACTCTGCTTGTGATGCTCAATGAGCCAAGAAATCTTTTGAGAAAAACTCAACAGCAATGTCTCTTGCCAGAAATCATGACCTCCAGATAGTCCACAGACCTAGCTTTGAGCCGTTTCCTGTAGGAACTATTTTTTTTCCATATCACCGTGCAGAAGGAGGCGTGCATCTAGGCTAGCTAACTAAGCTAACTAAGCTTGCCAAGTTTCAGGTCAACCGAGGAGGGCGGCATCAATGTGCACATCCCTCAAAGTCACACAGGCACGAGCATCTCGTCCGTGAGAGGCTTGTCCGCGGCGTCACCGCACAGCTGTGCCCCGCAAAGCTGCTAGCCTGGCTGTGACGTAGATTTGTTCACAGTTGCTCTTTTACTTCACTTACCTTGTTTTTTTCCCCCTTGCATCTGCACACAGGCTGTGTAGTTGGAAATATGGGGACAGTATTTTTTCTGCCTTTACAGGAAGATATTTGACAACTGCTATTTTTTTCATTCACTCATTTGCACCCTCCACGGAGTGAGATAATCCATCAGAGCAAACATAAAGCCTGCTCTGTTTTATTGTTACCTGAGCTGAATGCCTTGCTCTGCTTACTGTCAGACATATCCACGGGGAGGAATGGAACTCCAAAACATATTTGTCACTTTCTTGTTTTTTGCTCATGTTTTTTTTTTTTTTTTTTTTTTTTAGCATAAGGCAGGAGTTAATCTCAAACTGTATTTGACACTAAGACATGGCAAAATGAAGCTCTATAACTGCAGAGTGATTGCTGGGGACATAAGCCAGGCATGGACAGAAAATGGCCCTTGATATTTTCCTTTGAGGATGAAACTTAATAGTGAAACTGATTTTTATCAATACCCTTTTAGAGTGCCATTTACCCATCCCTCCTCCTCTCAGGATTTTGATTCTCCATCCTCCACTGATCAAAACAGACTATATTTAGGTTGTTGCTCTCCAGAGAGCCTATCTGGGCCGCGAACCCCAAGTTGTGCTGTCCTGCTCAATGTTGTTCTTTTTTTACCCTGACAGGCTCTCAGCAGTTGGTCCTTTTCTCTGGTGTTTGTGTGATGCCGCAGATTCAGATTCCTTGTGCAGAGCGTGTCCTCAGATGAACACAACTTGCCCACTAAAAGCAATGCTAAAAAAAAAAACCCTGCACTGACTACCACATCCAGCGCTCACGATGACTCATCAACATTACAGTCCAATCGTAAATTCAATGTCTCCTTCTCTTGCAGTGGCTCATGCGCAGGACACACACCACCACTCCAAAGAGAAGCCCCTGATTCAGTGCTACAAGTGTGGGGAGCCATGTAAGGGCGAGGTGCTGCGGGTGCAGAATAAGCACTTCCACCTCAAGTGCTTCACCTGTAAAGGTATGCTAACTCACTGCTCTTCCGAGAATTTTGATGAAGACACTTAGTTGCAAATATGTGACTGAGCATTTTATGTAATTAGACACCAGGTGTTGAATGGGTCTCACTAGTATTTACTATTTGTGCTTTGGCTCAGCCATACTCTGTGTGAGACAACCCTAATACTATCATCAAATAGACCAGTCGTTCGTAAATAAGTTATTTGTTTACAATTTAAAAATGAGCCCTTCGACAGCTTAGATGAGCGTTTTCTTCTGAATAGGAGAAGAAGAATGTGGGGGTTGTGTGAAAACTGGCAGCTAAGGTGTGAAGTTTTAAAATTCATAGCTAATTTGATACTGTCACAATAGCAGGACATTTGCTGCCTTTCATTCAGATTCTGCTTAGTGCTGCTGCTGATGACTATCGTTGTGTTTTTAAAATATGATGGCAGTTCATAGGTATAGGAGAGTCGTATGTCTATGGCCGCTTTAGGTAAAAAGACAAAAGTGCCAACTGGGCAAATTGCTCTTTTTCCTTGACTGTTAAGTATCCCAATCACACAAGGGTGGATACTGTAGGAGAGGAACAAGTCCCTAAAGGCCACAGCGTCCTTTCCATCCTCCACTAACGAGGGGGATACATGGTGGCATGACTCATCTTCACCTCCTCAGACCTGCATACTTCAATTAAAGTACCATCCAGACTGTTATGACAAGTGACAGTGCAAATCCTTCTGCATTTAGCCTTATCACTGATGGATTTCTGGCATGAATACGATGTAGCCGCCTACGGCTGAGCGAGCAGCCTCAGTCTTGTAGGGTGAACCTGCCCAGCTGAAGTCCTTGTGGCTAATCTGTGACTGGAGCACTGTTATAGAGTTAGCTTAGTTCACCAAAGGCCCAGAATAACACAAGCAAACACTGAGATTAGTACCTAATTCTGTCTGTTACAAGTGGATATACATGCCTTTAGAGAGTCGGTAGTACTAAAAGTGTATGAGAGAGTGTGTGTGTGTGTGTGTGTGTGAAAGGGAGTGTACACATGAGTTAGCGGTTGTCAAAGGGGACAGGAGGACAGCTTTGACAGCCAAAAGACACACTGTCCTAGTCCTTGCTCTAAATTTATGTATGCTGTTGTCAGTCTCCAACCAGTAGGAGGACTAATAATAATAAAAAAAACAGTCATGCCAGGTTGACTGAGCTTATTGACACTCAAAGATTATTAACAGACACTATCCCTTGGCAGACAAATCCAAAACAGCCGCTTTTTGCATGCGTTCATCTCATTCCACCAAATGCACAAAACCTTTCAATTCCCCTGAATTCACTTCCTTTTCAATTTCATAAATTGACCCTGTTATGTTCAAAGGCATTTTATGTAATGGCATGCATCTGTTGAAAATATGAAGTTGGTGGACATCACAGTCAAAGGCCACCAAATCTCCACTGCTGGTTGTCTCTCGGCTCAGTTAGCTTACAGGCTAATCTCATCACCCCTGAGCCCTAATGCAATTAAATCTGATTCTCTCCCTCACTCGCTCCCATTCATCCCCGGGACTTAACGTGGCTCATTGCATAAGAATGATTAGGTGCGGTCGTATCAAACATCAAAATATTTCCCCTCTTAGCTGTGGCATTTGCAGAAGGCCATTATTTTCCTGGGCTCGCTGGCATGTGGGCGGGGGATGCATAGCTCATGTGATCATTGTGTGGTGGAAATACTGTACATACAGTTTCCACCATATACATCAGACACTTCAAATATCAGATGATTAGATGGATTTAGATGGATCGCCATGAAATCCTGTGGACACATTCATGGTCCCCAGAAGGTGAATCCACTTAGCTTTGATGATCCCTGAGGGTGACATTTTTGATTGGACATCAGAGCCCCTCAGGCCTGTGTGCTCAGCCCCCTCCTGTTCACACCATGGCTGCAACCCCAGACACAGAGAGAACTCTGTTATGAAGTTTGCAGATGGCACCACCGTCATCGGATTACAAACAACAATGAAAAGTTGTGTCGGGAAGAAATCGACAGTCTTGCAGAATGTTGCACAGAGAATAACTTTCTGCTCACTGTCAATAAAACCGAGGAGCTGATTGTTGATTTCAGAAAAAAACGAGGCAAAGACACACAACCCTGTTAACATCAGTTGAGCTGAGGTGGAGCCTCAGTTGCACTTTGTGTTTAGTGTTAATCAGCTATTAACACTAAACACTAAATTTAGCATATATGCTAAACTAAGATGGTGAACATAGTTACCATCCCTGTACACATTGTAAAGCCCTCCGAGGCAAACTATGTTTTGTGAATTTGGGCTGTAATAATAACATTTGAATTGAATTTGATTTAGACCTGCTAAAAATCATCTTGCTAGTTGCTAGCATGGCTTTTCGATTTTCTCTGGTGGGTTTCACGATGGACCAGCCAAAAAGTGAAAAGCAACAAACCTTATCCACCCTGTGTTATCACAAAGATGAAAGCCACTGTGGTATTCCATAATCCAGTTTCTGAATGCCAAATTTCCGCCGGTATAGTTGATCTTCCATATGATCAGATGGAGATATCCTAAACGCACGATTGTTCCCTAAGTATTTCTTCCTTTGCCAGTCTGCCATGTTTGTGTAGATGACAAGGTTGTATTTGAATAGAAGGAAGCTTGTTGGAGACTGACAGTGTGGTATGGGAGTATTTAGAGCCAGTTATCTTCACAAACACATCAAGGCCATTTCCTGGGCTAGACAATTGTAGAATTGTCGCTGCACTGAACAGTCTACCTCCCCACTGACAATGAAAAGACCTTGCAGCAGCGGTGCTGATTAATCCACGAGCCCTCAACGTTCCTCCAAAGGGAAAAGGTTCAGGGTGTTTTTCTTGTGACTGTGAACACCGCTGATGAAAGGATTTTACGTTACGCTTTTCATTGTACTGCACAGAGCTGTTACAATCTATTTCTCACTGATTTTGTAGTCAGCATCCATTTCATGCAGCCAGTGAGCCTCTCAGGATTACACAGACTAGCAAGTCTTAACAAAGCCATCGATGCGTGGAGGAGTTGGGCGGCTTGATGGTTGGATGCTTTATGTGTTATATGGGCAGAGCACTAAATGACCTGACTCGCGGAGTGCCAATGTGTGTGCGTCTCGTACAGTGTGCGGCTGTGACCTCGCCCAGGGGGGCTTCTTCATGAAGAATGGGGAGTATCTGTGCACGCTGGACTACCAACGCATGCATGGCACCCGCTGCAATGGCTGTGGGGACTTTGTGGAGGGGGAAGTGGTCACCGCCCTGGGCAAGACCTACCACCCTGCCTGCTTCGTCTGCACCATCTGCAAGTAAGACACACAGACAGGTTTTACATTAACTGATACACCACAGACCAACCTAATTGTTACCAATTGTTCTAGTAGGCAAGTACTATAATTACATCTCAAAATAATCAAGGATTGACCAGCCCAGAGCAAAACATTGGCCTTAAAAGACAGAAACCAGGGATTTATCCAATTAAAGAGGTCTGGAAAGTGCCATTGGTCAATAATAATTCGATAGGAAGCAGAGCATGAAAGCATCTCAGTCTTCCTGATTGAATTTGAATTAAAACATATCTCTGGCTGAACTTGCCCCACATTTTCTCATCGGTTTTCACTATAACTATCCTGACCGAAGTCTCCACAAATGTCAACTTTTTGGAGTTACCTAGCTCGTACTTTCCTGTATCACAGCCTTCCAGTGCATGTGAAAAGCATCGTAATGGACAAACAAAGTTGGGTAGGAATTCCAGTAGAGAGTCTACAGTGCCATGCCGTGTGTCACGTCCGCATTATCTGACTAAATGGCCTCCCCGGGCACAAAGTGTTGACACACATCCACATCATCAGGTCCTGTCATCTGTAGCCCCATCAGACAGCCTGAAAGCCACGTCTAATAAACTCTTACACTTACCTCGGGGCCACCGCTCATGTCTCATTGACCGATTGTTGATGTCACCTCGCTTCCAGACGACCGTTCCCTGCCGGGGACAGGGTGACCTTTAACGGGAAGGACTGTCTGTGTCAGTACTGTGTCGAGCCCATGTCTCCAGGACCAAAGGACATCCTGGGCTCCAGCAGTAAGTAGCCATTGTCCATTAAACAAACGCACACTGGTTTAATGCACAGGAAGGCATTCATTTTCACACAATTAGAAAAAGTTTGAGAAAAACAAAATGTCTGGGGAAAAGCGCTCTCTGGTGTGATTCATGCATGACATTTAATGTAGCTGTTGTCATTTTAGCTGTGATATTTGTGCTGTGAGGAATCATTTTCAGGTCTACATCAGTCATCTTGCCCACACAATATTAGCATAAATTTAATTGAATGCCGACCAAAACGCTCAGACTTTCAAACTTTCATATGTATGGAATCGTGAGCATTAGCCCCGTCACAGGCAGCAACCCGCTGGTGAGTCAGTCATTACAAACTCAAACACTGTTCAGACCAATTAAACCTGTTTGAATACTCGTAGAGAAGTTCTCACATGAAAAATGTCAGGCTGATTCTTGGGGAAATGCGTGCAAAATGAGTCACGCCGCATCGTTTTATGAAATATAGCAGCTAAAAAAAGACTTTTTGGGTTTGGAAATTTCACTCTGTGATGACTCCCACAGCATTAAAGCTGCTTGAATTAATAGTTTGATGTTTATTATCTTTCTCTCCAAGAGTTAGCTGAGTGTCTGTATGTGGAATATGAAGCTTAATCCGTTTTACCTTAGTCTAGCAAACCCTTTGTACAGTTTAAACAAATTAGATATAATATTTTAATTAGTGAGGTGTAGTGGGTGCAGATTTTGGTATCTTCGTAGCTTCATGTTGAACAGACAAAAATGAAAATGGCTTCAATCTTCTCCTCTAACTGTCAGCAATAAATATATTTCTCAAAATGTCAAACTATTCCTACAAAGGGAAATAAACAGAGAAAAGGGTTAGGTAGGAGTTTGTAGCTCGTATCCTATAAAGCAGAGGCTACTTTGCAACAGGGCTCTGGCTTAAAGACTGAATGATGCAGAGGTATCATTCAGGGAGTTCCTCCACCTCTCTCTCATCTACTCTGGAAACGCAGCAGTGTTCAACCAGCCATGTTCCTTTATGAATAACACCAAGACAGGCCTTGCTAAATAATGCATGGCCGTGCATTTCCTTTGCTCTTGGAACAGGGAATGTGCAGCCCTCAAACCCCTCGTCTTCCAACTCTTCTCATCGTCCCTCTTTCTCTTCCCTCTCTCACCCTCTCTCCCTCCCTCTCTCCATCTCCCCCACTGGTCTTTCTGTTGGCGTTTGAAGAGCTTTTAGACAAGGTCACCTATAAATAAGGCATGCTGAATTCTCCTCACGTCATCATCGCAACCTCGTTATGCCTTACATGGTTATCGTCCCCTGTGGTTGCAGTGGGCTCTGCGTGATGCTTTCATCCCGCGTTCATTAAAGAAGAGATGACAAGATGATTGTTCTTTTAGAAACCAACCTCTTACACTTTTAGAGCCCCGGGATCCTGCTTGGATGTGGATGGAGCTTTTAGAGCGGGCGGGCAAGCGAGATGTGCATGATAGGAAGAGGCAGCTGTCAGAACATTGTTGCTTACCCTCTATCACCATCTAGTGTCTTGGGTCATTACTGACATGACGTCTCACTCTGCATGAAATAATTTAGCCCCCCGGTTAATATTGTGAGCCCATTAAAGGCTGTGTTTTCAACCCCTCCAAGCGAGCATTAATCCACTCTGCAGGTATTTTACTTGCTCTCTTTTGTTGTATTTTTTTGTCACGAGGGCCCTCGATGCATTTTAAAGCCATGACACTTTTTTCTTTCATGCAGATTGTGCAGGGTGCGGTCGAGACATTAAGAACGGACAGGCTCTTCTAGCGCTGGACAGACAGTGGCATCTGGGCTGCTTCAAGTGCAAGGCCTGCAGCAAAGTGCTGACCGGGGAGTACATCAGCAAGTAAGCAGCTCATATCCGCCGTAATTACAGGCCGCCTGGTCAAATTCAGGCCTGACATGCTGTCGGCGTCACGCGCAATATTTCACTATCTGGTGGTTAGACGTGTCTCTCTCCTCTCAGGGATGGCGCCCCCTACTGTGAGAAGGACTACCAGATCCATTTCGGCGTTCAGTGCGAGGCGTGTCATCAGTTCATCACGGGGAAGGTGCTAGAGGTAAGACACGCGCGTCACATTTTTCAGCTTCCCTCTGATTGCCTCCCTGGTACAGGCAGATGTCTCTCTGCACAGTCAGCTATCTGATGTGGAGTGTATAATACGCTCCTGTGAACAGACAGTTAATATTGCACCTGCACTGCGTGTGAATCCTGCCGAGGGTAAGTTTGAAACATGTCCTGTCACCTGAATGTGAGTCTTCAGTGTTTATTTAAGAGCTGCTGTTTGGAAAGCATATCTACTGTAAAGTTTCAAATGAATGTTTGCATTATGTAGATGTACATCGCGATGCGTAGAGATATTTTCATAGCTAAGACCTTTTCATCTGAATTCAGGCTCAGGATGTTGCACTGTGGTAAAATTGTGAAATGTAGTTTGATAATCTCCTGTGTAATCTCTTCTTTGCCGAGCCAAATAGACTCTTGACATGACTGCAGTCGACTAAAAGATTAATTCTTAGCAGATTTTTTCTTTTTTGGTCTTTCCAACTCTACCTTAATACAGTACACATGCTTGCAAACATTCATACAAGCTTGCTCTGCCACAAATTATATAAATATTACATAAAACGCCGAATGTGATTTGACATTTAGGAAGTGATCATGATTCTTTAATGCTGTGTGTCATGCAGCTGTTATGAAACACTTGTTTAAGCTCTATTAACGCCGTCTGAGCCGAGTTTGTGCAGAACGCTACCAACACCTCTGTCCTTGGCGCTCTCTCTGGCCACTGGTCTCTTGAACAAGCGCTGGCCTGTCTGTTCCGCAGACAGTGATCCAATCAGACGCTGAGTTATGTGTCATTTAATGGTACGAAAATGTCACTGCACGCCAGCCAGCCGGGCTTACAGTAATCCAGCGCTAAGGCAGGCCTTTATGACAATAGGAAAAGGCCTCGGCATCTCACCCCCGAGCTGCTGCCAATGGATCAGCGGGGCAAAGCCATGGCAGCCTGTCTGATAGTCTAATCGCTGACCCAAGACCCGTGAGGTCAAATACCGCGCAGCCATCGGTCGGTTTGCATATTGTCTGCTCCCCCGGGAGTGCAATGTGGATGGCTTATTAAAGCGGGTATAATTAATGCAGCCATTAAAAGTGGAGAGAGGAGGGGAGAGTATTTAATGGCATACTACACATATAACATAAGTGCCTTCATCATCCCTGAGAGAGATATTCACTTTTGCAGTGTAGCCTACGTGAGGAGAGTATTGGGTGGGAGGTGCCATGAAGTGTCCACCATAGTCGCTCTGTAGCCTTTTTTTTTTTTTTTTTTTAACTGTGAAATGTAAAATGCAAATATTAGTCAGTGGCTCCATATCTCTGAGTGGCCACTTGCCAGGCGAAATGTTACTGAGAGTTGATACACAGCAGAGTTTCATTTGGGTATTTATTGCCCCACGGTCAAAGTCGAATGGGCTTCATAATGCTGCACTCTGCATGCAAAGTGCCACATCGGTTTAGATGGAAATTTAGGTGCTCCAGCCGTCAGCTCATTTTGCTGGATTGAGCTGAGCGGGTTATCACAAAGAGCGGCACTCGGATGCCCGCATGCAGGTTGACTGTGTCAAACAGGCAGACGCCACAGTAGTCACATTCAGAGTGAACAAAACGGTCCCACCGCTTGCTCCCAGTCCTGATTGAAAGGGAATATGACTGTGGGGAACATTCCCACACGATGCTGGGAGACACTTAAAAGAAAACCTGCAGACAGTGTCATCCATGGTTGTTCTTGAAGGGAGGGAGCCGATAAAACTGTCCCTCAGCTTGGGTGCCACGGGAAAGAAATGTGGCCGAGAACAGGTAGACAGCGGGGAGTAAGGGGTGAGGGGGGGGTTTATTTCCTGGAAGTCACAGGTCCGCTTCACTCGCTCTACTGCAGGCTCCATTGATCTTCATTTTCCGGCGATGTCAAGTCTGCTTTTGCGCGCTCTGTGTTTTCCAGGCGGGAGATAAGCACTACCACCCCAGCTGTGCGAGATGCAGCAGGTGCAATCAGATGTTCACAGAAGGGGAAGAGATGTATCTGCAAGGTGAGCGGAAACTGCCCGTGGTGTCACCCTCGCATGGGGACAATGTCACACCACTTTTGTGTCGTTTTTGACCGAAACTGAGGAATTACAGTATGCGCTAGGACTGTGAAACTCATCATTGTGGGGGTTGAATGGCAACTTTAACTATTATTAGCAAAACAAGCCTGTGAATATACAGTCTGTATATAGATGCATGTAGGTTTTCCTTTATTCCAATGAGCCTAGTGCTGACATTGTGTAGGAATTTAAACTTTCTTTTGCATACTTAAATTTTCCTTATGTACTGTCTGCCAGGTGTGTCCTTTAACGATTCAGACACACCATTGGAGGACATTTCATCATATCATGCAAATAAAGCAAACATTGTAATCATCCTCTCGCTGTCGTCCCCCCGCCAGGATCGACAGTCTGGCATCCCGGCTGCAAGAACACCACCAGAACGGAGGAGAGGCACAGGGAGCGGGTAGGAGTCTGGGGCCTCACTGACTGTATTGTCCATGATGACATTGCGTTGACTGAAGGCACCTCTCTGTTTACGTCTCATGACACTGTTTTACTGGGGGAAAGAGAGACAAAAGCGCCTCTGCACAGGCTGTTTGCGCTCCCTCGCTGAGCTGTAAAAACCTAACCTACTGTGGTTGAAGTCATTTGCCTGTTGAGACAGTAACGCTTGTGTGGGTGCCTTTGCATGTGTGTGTGTGCGTGCGTGTGTGTGCATAAATATTCGTTCATGTGCATATTTACATGTTGACACGTTCGTGTTGATGCGTGTGTGTGTGTGTGTGTGTGTGTGGACTGTGAGTCGGGCTGGAGAGGCACAACCCCTGTGTGATGTCCTGTGAACCCCCCCCTCTCCCTTCCTCCACAGCTATTGCCTCCGTCCCTCTTATTCCTCCAAAAAACAGAAAGGCAGGTACTGTATTCGCTATTGGCTATGAGATGGCATCATCCTGTGTTCCACCATATACATAGGACACGATGTCACTGTATGCTGCCCTCTGCTGGAGACAGCCTGCAGTGCCCTCTCTGTGTGTCATATGGAGCCATTCAGTCTTGTCTTTTAACACCTTCGACTGCGCTCATGTCAAAAAAAAAAAAAAAAAAAAGGTGCATGCGGCTACAAGATGCGCGCACATTTGGAGGAGCAGACACAATATCACAGATGACTAATTTGTCTTTTCCCTAAATCCCCATTCACCCATTAGGTGAAAAGCTCATTTAATTACACCACATTCAGACCTGCTGCTGCCATCCAAACTGTTCATTTCCCATAAACAGGCATGAGGTCCTTAAGAACATGAAATCACAGCGCTGCAGCACTCATTCACTTTGCAAATTTGCAAATGAATGACCCAATCATGAGATGACATGTTAGTATTTCAGAGTACTTCATGCAATTAGTGAAACGGGGTATGCAGTTCCCTCTCATCGCTCATACAGTCCAAGAGCCAGACGGTGCAATGTTGGAGGGTTTTTGGGGGT
>JBCAUF010000044.1:8527762-8542159 GCA_038406115.1 Haemulon aurolineatum
TTTTTTTTTTGCACGAGCATGTGTTTTGCTGGCCCTCATGTGCGTGGGCTGCTTGTTTGGATTGGCTCCCCCATAAGGACAGTGTGAATTTACAAGTTTGTGTTTTTTTGATTCTCCCATACACACTGCATGTACAGTATGTGTGTGTGTGTGTGTGTGTGTGTGTGTGTGTCTATATGTCTGTTGCTAGTTCCATTGTGATGCGGACGTGTATTATTGGCGCATGTTTGCACTGGCACCCACGCCAGGCCCCCCGGACCAGCGGAAGCTCCCAGGCCAGAGGAAGTGCCGGGCTCCTTTGTGAGCAAGGCCCCCGCCGGATTAAGCGTATCGGCACCCTAAATGCCGGCCCTTTCTCCTGGGGATTATCTGAGGGACAGGGGGGCGCCCACTCCCACTGGGGCCCTGTCACCCAGATTCAACACACCGTCACCAGACCGCTCCCTAGCCCCCTCGCTAGGATACAGGCCATGAGGGGAATCATTGTGCCCCCAGAGACAATGCTAAAGTGATTAGCCTGAGTTATTAAGGGACCATAGAAAATGCATTTTGACATGGGGCTCCAAGTTGATCCAACTCGCTGTCGGACATGGTGAAAATATTCACAAGCATCAGGTTGTTGTGTCCATATGTTGAGCCCCTGTGAACTGAAGTGTTGCAGGCATGCAGTCATGAGTAAAGTGTTTAAGCTCGGCTGATTTATTTGCAAACATTTAAACCCGTTGCATGTGTGACGCCACTGTCACGGTGATGTACAGTTCACGCAAGGAAATAAAAAGGGACTTTAAAGGGAGCGGGAGAATGCGTACATGCATTTGATTTATGGTGATGGCTGCTTGCTTTGCGATGGTCAGTGCCTGAAGTTTACACACTTAATTACCGCTGCATGGCTGGACAGTAAATCAGCCGGTGGGAATACCTTTGCACCAGTGCTGGACCATAACTATGGACTTTAACTTTTTACTCAACATGAGTCCAACTTTGAGCTACTTTTACTTTTATTTTATGGTACTTTATACCACTTATAATTCAGATTGCAAATTACTACATATATTAATTACCTCTCAGATTAAGATTTAACACAAAAACACATGGTAATCTTATAAAACCCAATGCATTGTTAAAGAGTGTCTTCCATCCTCTCAGACTTGTGACGTTTGTGACTTTATAGAGAAGCATTGTCTGGTTGGGTGGGCCTCTCGCCATGTTTCAGACGTCTATGAGTTGTTAGCAGTTCCATCAAAGAGACGTTTCTCCTCTAAACCTCTCAGATGGTTTCATTTAAATCATTGTTTGAGGCCCACAGAGGACAAACAATATTTCACAAAAAAAAAACAAAGATGAAGGAAATATTCCAAAAGATGAATATTCATTTGTGTCGCATTACTTTGTTTTTTCTTCTGTCCGAACCTCAGCAATCCTCTCACGGCCCGTCAGATTTACCCGATTAGACTCTTTCAACGGCCTGACCCCAAAGCTAACTTGTAAAGGAGTATTGCTGCACTGTAATACTTGTACTTTTACTCAAGGAAAGTACGCGAGCGCATCGGCTATGGCTGAAAACACGCTCTGTGGAACAAAAGCTGCTGTAATTTATCATTATTTATTCACTGTTTGACTATAAAGGTGAACCAGGGTGCACAGGCATGAGAAGAGAGCCCCCTCTGGTCTTAAAGTGCTGCTGTGTCGGCATGGAGACGCAGAAAATGACTGCAGGGAGATAAATGTTGTCATCATTTAAAACCTCCTCTGTGTGTGTGTGTATGTGTGTGTGTGTGTGTGTGTGTGCCTCTCTCCTCTCGCTCCCCACAGGTCTTCACCACATTAATGTCTCTCTTGTGGCTAATGTCGCTCTCCTTCCTTTGTCTTTCCCCCTGCTCCTCTGGCGCAGGCCTGTGCATCTCGGAGGCAGTCATACATATTCCCACTGGCATTAGAATACTAATGTGTCAGTGTGAATAGAGTAAAGCTTTCGGGCGGCGGTGGGAGTCGACCCACCTCTCAATATGTGTGCTGTCACTTGTGGGGAATCTAAATCTTCTTTTGCTCCGCTCCCTCCCCGCTGCTTCTTTAACCTCCGTCTCGTTTGACTCCACTGTGGAAACTTCGTCTCCCCGTCCCCTCTGCTCTCCGCTGGATGTGGGAAATATATTTTCCAGAAGTTTAGGACAGGTAGAGGTGAGAGTCACGACCAACGCCAACCCCCGCCCTCCCCTCCACCCGCCCCCCCCCCTACTCCTTAAACTGCTACCCCTCCCACTCTCGGCCCATGGAAGCCAGCGCGGCCAATATTTGCAGAGCTCTAAATCTTCGCCCGCTGAATGCTGCTGTTGTTGTGGAGGGGAGAGCTTGGCATCGTCACAGCAACCTGCTGGGTCTGAGGGGGAGCTGGCCTGTGGAGGAGAACAGAAAAATGTCTGTATAATTAAGATTATAAAAACGCTGATATTTATGGCCTATGCAGGGTAGGCGGGGCGGGAGAAGTCGTAGCAGTGAAACCGAAACCTTTTGACGCTGTTTTTTCCTCGCCGTGTCGTTAATGGTGTTTTTTCTCGACGGAGGCGTCGCGGACAGTACAAGGAGTCGTTTCTCTCGTGCAATTTTCCGTGGAATTTCTATGCAATTTCTATAATCACTCTCACTGTAAAAGCAACAAGCATGCAGATATACACTCTCGTTCCGTGTTCCCTTTGTTTGCGCAAGATGCATCATCGCTTTCCTGCTTTTGCTCACACCTCGTTTCACGCTCCAAATGCAGTTGGCCCTCAAATCTAACCAATAAAGAATACAATCTTTAGTCCTAATAGCCTATAATATCTTAATGAGCCATTTTTCCCACTATCAACAATTGTTTTTATGATTAGTTTTCAACTAAGTACTCAAAATGTAGGTTCTTAATTGTCAAAGTGGCCAAAAAGGATTCTGTCAGACTGTATCACTGGAAATAATACAGAGTGAGTGGATTTATGTACTCATAGCATGCTTGACCCACGCGCTAATATTTTCATAAAATTATATTGACGTGAACAGCCTATAAACCTATAAAAATATATAAATCATCTGCAGATCGTTTGCAGGACTGTATGTTCTACCCCCAAAGTGTTATACAGCTGTACGGCATCACCCCCCCCCCCCCCTTCTTCTCCCCCAGTTAGAGAATCCTTCACACATGAGCAGCCATTCCTGATTAGCCACACATTTGAGAAATGTCAGAAATGTTTCATGCGCCTTGTCTCGGCTCAACTGGTGCAGTCGAGACGTCCGCAGGGCCGATAAAGGCTACGGGGCCGGAGAGCGAAGGGTTCAGAGGGGAGGCGCCGCATGCCACGGGGGCCACTGTTTGGTTTCGCTGATGGACCCTCAGCCGGCTTCTGCTGCCCTCCGTGTACCCAGGCGGCGTCATGTGAGGGATGAACCGATGTCTTCGTCTGAGAAATCAGGTGACGGACCCCGAAGCCCCATCCATCATCCGGGACCAGACCACCTGAACTCCAGTTGCCCGACAGCCCATGAGACCGCCGAGCCATTTGCAGAAACACTTAACTGAACAAATATTTTCATTTCTGGCAAAAAAAACGCGGGCGCAGGCCATCAAACTGCCTGGCTCTGGACAACAGCGGGAGAGGGCGCGGCCGCTGGTGGAGCTGCCATGTGTGGATGGATGAAGGAAGGGGGGGGATGGATGGGGTGGTAGAGTGGAGCACAATGCAGTTTTCAAATGGAAAAAAAAACAACTCCAGCTGGGAAAAAGGTGTAGCTGCACTGACTGTCTTTATGATATCATTTAGAATAAGTGGTGGTGGGATAGTTACCACAAAATGGATGTAAAGGGAGTGTGACCCTCCATTGTGAGGAGATTTTATTACTCTTCTTGAGTTTTACAAAAGAAATATAGCAAATAGTTAAAGGGTACCCTCAGAAGTTTGCTGGAGAACGATGAGAAACTATGCAAATCTATTTAAAATGTCAAGTGCTGTGAGTTCAGGTAACAGCCAATACATCAATATAAACCACAATTGTATTAAATACTCCGGTTGATGTGGTTTGCTTGGACAGCGCGCGCGGAGAGAGAATGCATGTCTGGGTTTCGACTTTGCGGTTGCTACATGGCGCCCGTAAATCGAACCAAATAAGGACGGTGGCCAGAAATCATGCTCGCTCCGAGAGCCGGAGCCTCCGAGCTTTGCGGAGATAGAAGGAGAGATTCACTGATCCCAGAAATCCCCCGTGGCATGCAGCCTGGCCCCGCTCTCATCCAGCCACTGTGGCCTCTGGACCGCGGCCCGTCGGTGGCTCACGGAGCTGATCAGTCTCACAGAACACAAACTGTTTCCACGCCCGCCCCAATGTGCGTGAGTGCGCAGGCTTAAAGTGTCCTCCGCAGGTTTACTGCTGACTTTGCCGACGCATGATGGAGGATTCGCTAGCCCGCCCCTTCATACCAGCGCTCGTCCAAGTCAAAATGCAGCGACATTAAGCAGAAATATTTCACCGCTGTGCTCTTTGACGTTTTCCAACTGACTTATGCGTCCGTGTTCAACCCGAGGTCACCGCTGAACAAAGGCAGCATGGACCGAAGTCTCTTTCAGCAGCGATTCAAAAGGCGTTTGCTCAGGTCAGCATATGAGGTCGCGGAGAAGAAAGTTGTTGGCAGAGGGGATTTCTCAGAAAATATCCCCTCCGCTGGTTAGCAAGCCACAAATCCCCGCTTTGGCCAGAGCACTCTGCTGAATGTGCAAGAAGAAATAGGGGGTAGCAGAAGAGAAAAAAAGGGGAAGAAAACAGTGGGCTGCCATACAAATTAAATGCAGATTGTGTATGTATGATTTTTTATGTCACAAATGGAAAAAAAAGAGGGAGAGGGAAAGATGAAAAATGGAGAGAAATAAACATCATCGGGCTGGCTGGGCCTCTTGTTTCATTTGGCGAATCGAGGCTCAGTACCATTACAGCCCAGTCATTACCCAGGAATCCAGAGTTAGAGAAAAGAAAACCAGGCCTTTCCTTCCTCTTTTTCTCCTCTCTTCATCGCCCTCACTCACTTTCTCTCACCCTCTACATCCTATACTATACTTCTCTTTTGCTTTCTCTGTTTCTCATTGTCTCCTTTCCTTGTTGTCTCTCTCTGGTTTGTTCCCTCTACCGTCTGTTCCCCCCCGAGGGTCTTTCTAATTCACTTACAAGCCCCTAAAAGACCCCAGCATGCTGCACGGAGGGACGAGTTCAGCCTGTTTGGGGTTAGAATAAATTCTGCTGTGAACGATTCTGAAGTGCACCACTTTGAAAAAGCACCAGATAATTTCGGGTTAGTGTTTACAGGGCACTTAGGCGGCCAATACTGTAACATGAAGAATAATATAACAAAAACCTGATCTGCAGTGCTGCGGGAAAGGAAGCGTCTTGGGCTCTGGTCACATTATTAGTATTATTCTTCACGAAATGGGTTCCTCTCTGGTGGGAACGAGGAGCCTCAGAGTGAGCCCACGTCGGTCTGTGGCCTCCGGGTTTTACTGTTCAGTAAACAGAGCGGGGAAGAAGACGGTCTACGCCACACATGTCGAGAACCCGAGAAACTTTCGGCGCTCGAATCAAAAACGTCTGTGCAGGAAAGCGCTCAAAGCCCGGTGCCAGGTTCACCACACAGGATACAGCAGCGTCGGGTTGGGTATGTGGATGAACTGAATGGACTGAAGCTGAGAGGTGGGCGAAGCAAAATGGATCTTTTGTGCCTCCTGGACTCCGGAAAAAAGGGAAAGATTTTGTATTTTGAATGTTTAGCACACTGCTTCTTCTCAACACAAGGAGTAATAATGGTAATAGTAATTGGTGTCATTGGATAGACCGACAGATGGAGTGAGACACACAGAGACAAAGACAGAAACAGTCAAGCATGACCTGCATTATCCCTGGTCGACACACTGGAACCAGGTTGTCGTCTCTGTGGAAATTACCATCACAAACTAGACGCTGAAGCTCGCTCTCATTCTCAGGGAAAGACATATTCATTATCCCTTTAAGATAACACCCCATGTGGCTTTTCCAAAATACATTTCTCTTGCCGTGGTTTTTCCACTGCATTAACCTGTGTGTGTATGCGTGTGTGTGTGTGTGTCCGAGGCTACCCCCTCAGATTATCTCATCCTCTGACAGAAAGCCTCCTCTCTCCCTCCCATAACTCTCCTCTTAATTCTCCTTCGCTTCTTTAAAGCAGCTGGCTCTAGACAGTGAGCTTAGCTCTTGGCCCGCTCAGGCGACTTTCCATCACACGGATGTGTGTCTGGAGACAGGACGGGCCTCTGCTGGCTGGGATACCCACCCCCATCGGGCCTCGGTGTAGGGGTTGCGGTCAAGTACCTGCACGGTGCGCCGTGCAAGCCTGGACGAATGGAGAGATAGAGAACTTTTCTGGGAAGTGTATCCTTTTGGAAACACGGTGAGAGGTGGATATCAGCAGTCACACAGCTCTAAATGAAACAGTGGACACACTCTTCTCTGAGACCTGGATATTATAATAATGTAACCACAGCATAAACAAAAAATGTTAATTTCCAGAGAAACTTTGGCATCGCACAGTGAAACTATTAATGTGTCTTGGAAGGGAGAGCTGCATCTGTCACTGCTGTTCCTGCCTTTACTGTTACAGGAAACATTTCCAGTTCAATCAAGTGCACTTCACATAAGAGAACACTTTAGATTATTTGTAGAAAACCAACGTCATCTAATATCCTCTATCAAATAAACTTTTTATATAAGAGTTGTTTGAATTGCTTGGAATATAGCAACATGATTACAATATCATCAATGCAGTCATCTCAGTTCACAAATCCTAATCCCCACAAGACAAAATCATTTCTTTTTCTTGTTCATGTCTTGTCCAGTTATCAGCTGGTTCCCAGCTAGAGGCCTTCCCATAATCCCAAAACGTTCCACATTTTCCACATCGAAACCCGTAGCATCGATTTATTAGGCCCTCCGTAGCTGCACGCCCTCGTCTATTAAACCAACATCATCCTGTGTTCGAAACTCACTTTTTCTGTTGTAAATCTGCTGCGTCCAACCCCGACTCGGGATACTCCTGATGACATCACTTGGCTCATTTGCTAAGACCAGAGCTTCTCCAGAACCACAGGATATATATTACACCATTTTCACAAGTGAACTGATATTTGTGTGCACAGTTTCCCTTTGAACTAGAGCTGCAACAAGATCAGATTAGATTTTTTGATGCAGCTCAGTTGCATGAAAGTCTCCAGTCGATTTCAGGGTGTCAGACGCAGCGCTCAGTCACACATAACACAGCTCTGTTTTTCTCCCCTGCTGGAATCTGATGAAAACTTCCTTTCCAGCTGACTTGTATATATTGTGCACTTCTTCCTTGAATAGGGAGGTAGCAGATACCCAGAGGGAGGCCTGGAAGATGCACAAAGTTGAACTTGGATGTAGGAAATGGTAAGTTAAAGGGTCAGGGTGCCTTCAGACAGACAGAGATGGTCCTGCTTCAGGATGCGGACAGGGAAGGGAAAGAGACAAATCTGCATATTTAAGTAAGTAAATAGCTCAATTACTGAACTGACGTCTCAGCAAATCACCAAAACCCTAAAAACTCCTCCAGAAGAAATTGGTCAACAGCACACGCTCTCTCTCTGGTGTAATCTTCAGTTTCTCCCTGGAGTCATTACTGGAAATGGGAGTACTTTTTCATCCAACGTGCGTTGCCTAATAAGAACCGAAAAGTATAAAAACACATCCAAAGCCTCGCGCTCAGTCGCCAAATTGCTACCAAACACTAAATATCCTGCGCTGCTGCGGGACACGGGGGCCGCGCTCCTCGCCTCCCGCCAGCAGCATCTGTGTTATTGTGCCAGAGGGAGGGTGGCATCAGTGTCAGTCTTTTCACATCGCCCACCATCCCTTGTGGGCAGATTTAGCATGGTGCATTCTTCCTTTTCAAAGAGTCCGCGGGGCCGGAGAAAAAGACAGAAAGAGAGCCTGTTCATGACTGGACGAGGTGGAGTCACTGGGCACCGTGCCCGCTCTCTGTCCTCCCCTCGGCCCCCACTGGTGGACTGACAAGGAGCGAGAGTGTGGGGCCGCAGCTTTTGTTGGCCATATTAATGAGTGGCAGCCCCAGACCGAATGATTTTTAATGTGTGTGGTTTTTCTGAGGGGGTGTGAGGGGGGGGTGGATGGAGTTGGAGTGGGCGTGAGCGTCAGGGGGCTGGGGTGACAGGGCTTGTCAGTCAAGAGGGGCTGACAGACAGGCGGGCTATGGGAACGGGGTGACAGAGGCCATCCGGGGCCTTCATGGGCTAACGTGGGGGCCTTTTATGGGTTTATCAAACCACTGACCCCCCATCACCCCGAGCACAGGAAATGCTCTGGCAGATGAATGGAGTGATCATGTCAGTGAGGAGGATGGGGGGGCCCGGGACAAGAGGCAGAGCGGAGGGTGGTGAGTCATGGGGAGGGAGGAAGATGAGCATGGGGGGGGGGGATGTGGGTGAACTTGGCTGGTTGGGGCGGACGTTCATTCATCGTGCAGAAATGAATTTACAGAACAACAGCTTCGAGGAATGGTTTCACTCGTGTTTGTTTTCTGTTTTCCTGAAATGTGTGAAGCCACGGCCAGCAGCAGGCTGGAAACAAAGGAAAGCAGCAACCTGGTTCCATCTTTCACCATCTCTAGAACTCACTAATGAATAATTTACAGGGAAAAAAGTGTAAAATATGTCTCAGTCTGTTGCTAAAGTGGAAATTACAGCTCATATTCCTGATTTAAATGATTTCCTTCAGTACAAAGGCTCCACTATGCATCAATAGGTGAGTGAGCACCAGCACGATGTTCTGTCGGGACTCTGACCGTCTTCAGCTCCCACTCGTTGCCGGTCTTTGCTGCTGAGCTAAGCGAAACAGCCTCCGGCGGTGGCTTCGTATTTACCATACAGACATGAAATTGCCGTCCGAACAATCGTCTCATCTGGCTCTCGGCGAAAACAGAAAGTGAGCGTGATCCCCGACATGTCAAAGTGCTCTTTGAGACTCACTCCCGTGGATTAAGTGACACAAATAAATGCACTACTATGTGTTCGAGTGTTCCTTTCCATGAGACCATCAAGTCCTCGTCGGCGCTGCAGTCAGATACCGAGCTGGAGGTTAACCGTGTGAGTCGATTCCAATCCCCTTAAAAAAGCCTTTTGTTGTTGCCCTGCCTCCAGCGGTACAGTATTGGTAAACAGATCATGTAGCATTGCAGCAGTGAAGCGAGCAGTCGCAGACAGATCAGCTCCATGATAGAGCGGGATGGCATAAAGTTAGAGGGAGGGAGGGGGGGAGAGGTTTGACAAGGGAAGGGGGAGAGAACAAGAGCATTTTGAAGCGTTTCAGTGAATTGTGTGATACTTGCTGTGTGATTTATGAGAAACTACGATGCTACGTGTAGTGCAGAGTCGTCAGTGCGGGGCCTATATTCTTGTAAGATTAAAGCATCGTATCAGGCAAAGATCCTATCTGCCCTCATGGGTCACCCCTCCAAAGATCTATATACTGTAAATCCACTATTTATGTAAAACTCTTCTTTTTATCAGCCCTCCATGTGGGAGTTACACAAAACATCTCTCATCCTGAGACACATATGTGGAGCAATAACATGAGAAGTCCCCGCAGAGCCGAACATCAATCTCCCTTTCAAAGCTTATGGAGCTGAGCACATTTATATGAAGCTGACCTGTGACCTCTATAACTGAGTTTAAGGGCAGTGAAAGTGAGCTGCCCTGGTTCTGTGTGTGTGTGTGTGTCTGGTTTGGTTTGGTCCAAGCTGGGCCTGTCTGGATTTAAGGCCAGGGCCCCCGTACTCTGCGTCTGTGTGTCTGGATCTGGGCATCCTCCTCCATCCGCGGCCGGCTTATTTATGACCCGAGCCGGGCCCGGTCCAACAGACAGAGAGGAGAGGAGAGGAGAGGAGAGGTGGAGCGCCGCCTTAACCCCCAACGCATTCCAGCGCACACAAGACCTGACTGACACATTCACATGAAGAAAAAAAAAAAAAAAACACACACAGACACATTACAGATAAGGAGATGGAAATATCTCCCATGATCTCATATCACAAACTGTGAGTGCTAGGCTGCAGATTGAGCCACTTTCCCTCCCTACGATTTGTTCTCTCCCCTCTCCCTCTCTCTCTCTCTCTCCCTGCAGCCATCTGCTTCGGGGTCACAGCTCTCTGCCACAGGCCGAGGATTTACTTTAAATACCTGGAATATTATTTAAGGGTATCGACTCATCTCCAAAAACCATATAAAGACTTCTGCCTTTATACCAGCGCGGCTACTATTTTTTCCTCCGTTTCAGTCGACCTTTGAGGTGTTCAGATGGAGCCTTTGAGCCTCGCCGCTTTATGTTAGAGCAGATAGACCCTGGATGCTGATGGTACACAGATATTCTCCGTTGATCCGGGGTTTCAAGTCGATATATCACAAGACCTGCTTCTTCTCTTACCTCTAAGGTGCTGTGGCCCCTCTATAGTCGGTTTGGATTAGAGAGGATACAGTTCAAAAGCGGCGGATCCACATGAGGACCGCTCTCGTGCATTCCTTATGTCTTTCCCTCCCCGCTGTCTTTTCACCTTTTCCACCCGTATGTAAAAGCTCGGCGCTCCCTGACATCACCGCTCAGTCATCTGTGTGTCAGTGAACTCTTAAATAAGGGGCTGTACTGTATATGGTTGCGCATGGAGACGGGGGCACCAAAACAATCTCGGCTGGCGAAACCGTGGCCGTCGCCGCTGCTGACTTTCCACGGCGGACATGTGAAAGAGGAAAGGATGGACGAGAGGGCGCTTCACTGCACCTCTCCGCTTCTCTTTTCTTTCTTTTTTTTTTTTCAAACTCGCTCTTCCTTTTTTGCGGTTAAATGCCGCGGAAAATTGGACGGCCTGGCAAAGCAGAGGTGGATGTTTTCCCCGAAGCGGAGTGCGGATGGAGCACATTCCAGGGGAAAGCTGTGTAAATCCCTCCATTGATTTGGTGCGAAACCCTCCTGACCTCTGGAATACATTAGCAGATTAGCCATGGAGGCCATGTGCGCACGGCTCTCTTAGCTCAGCCGCCGGCCCTATTCACACCCGGCACCAGCGGCGGTCTGCCCAATGCATGGCCCCTCAAACACAGAGCCCGGGTACCAGGGGCAGATGGGCCCACACCCGCTCTTACACTCTCAAAGCCCAATTACACCTCTTAATGTATGCACTTGTCGCTCAGTGCATGCTGCTGGCTTCATATAAGCAGTGCGCTTTATCATTACTGAATTTTAAGAAGTGGAGAGGCTTTATTCCCTCTTTAATAGCATCAAATACTCCTTAACCTCCACTTTCTTGTGTCAGACTCCCTCTTTATTTAATTCAGCCTGACAAAAACACAAAAAGACACGAGGCGAGCCGCTGAAAGCCGGGTCAATACTCCCTCAACTGTCTGTCTGAGATGAATTTCATGAGCATGAGGAGAAAAATCAGTAAAAACAGTGAGAACACATTGATTCACACTGAGTCTTATTATGATTCTGTTGAAAAGGTGGATTTTTACACTGAGATACAGAAAGGTGTCCTGTTAAACTGAAGCTGTGCCATCTTTTCACTTGTTTTCGAAACGGGAGGTCTGTGGTCTCCGGAGTAGTCTTGGTGGAGCCCTGTTTGCTTGGAATAGGGAATGGGATCAGTTCTTCATGCCATCCAGCCTGAAACACTAGGTATTTGAATTTGGCACCTACAGGTAGAAAAGATTATGTTGAGACTCTGCAAGCTAAAAAAAAAAAATTATAAATGAAGAAAAGGAAAGCTGATGAGCAGATGGAGGATGGCTTGTTTTGTCCTGTTCAGTGGTCGAACCACAAACTTTAACCAGACCCTTTTCCATTGTACTGCAACCTTTGGACATGTGCTTTTCATAACACCGTAAGCTCATATAAAAGCTAACAGAGTGTTAATGGATCGAGCAAGTGGCCATTGACCTGGTATTGTGCGTGTGTGTGTTTGGATGCGTGCGTCTTGTTTGGGGTGAGGGGTTGGTGCTCTGGGTCAGGGGAGGGGTTGGGGGGACGGGCATCATGGTCACAGGCCACGAGGCCCGCCAGGACCCCCATGCCCCTCCTTTCAGAGAGGACACATGGCCCGACAACCCCCGACAGACCCCCGCGCCGTAGGCAGAGACCCCAGCCACCAGCCACCAGCCGAGCAGCCTGACACCCAGATGGCTGCTGCTCCATCTTCTCGCGTGAGGCAGAAGAAATTAAATCAACTCATCTGTCATCAGTGTGTTTCCACTGAAGTCTGAGTGATTCACTGACCTCTGGGAACAATAAATATATGGAACCACTCTACCCTACTATACTCTACCCACCCACCCACCCACCCATTCTTATGTTCTACTCTACCTTTTTTCTTTTTTTACTTCCCTCTCATGCAATCCCCTCATTCTCAACAGAACTCTACAGTGCAGCCTGCCTGCTCTCGACTCTACACTCACTGCCACACAGACTCTGGTCTTAAAGAAAATACATCTCTAATGTTCCACATAATAACAACAATAACCGCAAAGCTAAACATCCTCTCCGTTCAATATCATTGTGGGCAGCTGACAGTCACTGCTGACCACAGGGAAAACATTACAGATGGGAGAATTTGCTCGTAAACAAGTTCCTGGTCTAGACTGGCCCGGGGGGCCACGATGGTCGAACACAGAGGACATCCAATCAAATGCATATGGCACACATGCCATCACCGCATAATGTAACTGCTGATTATGTAAGAGCATAAAGAGGAGGACGTTTACCACTGAATGAGTAATCGCTGCTGCAAGTTTTGGTGCACAAAAATGTCATGATTTACAAAACATGCAATCATAATACATCATAGAGCCTTAAATTAAACTTTAAAAGCTTGTTTTCAAGAACTAAATCATGTTTAACTGGAGCTTTTGAGAAAACATGCTTGAATCAAAGCAGAGTTACTTCAAGAAAAACACATTTGATTCGACCAAAATGTTTAATTATTGCAGCTTGAAAGGATTAATTTGATCTTTATAAAATATTTGTTTTGGCAAATAAGTTTTTAAATTAACAATGGAGTCAAAGTTCTTGCTCAAATTGCTCAAATAAGGGTTGCCTGACCAAAAATGTGCTCCACACCTTGTAAATATTTGGTCATTTTCTCAGTCTGAGGGAACTTCCCTTTCAAACCGATCGAAAGGTTCAGGACCTTCTCCAGTTGCCCCGTTCGTCATCCCACGTGTGAGTGAATTCCTTCGTTTTCCCCTGAAAGAGTTTCCCGCCCTGCAGCTCTCTGCGCCCCGGTTAATGTTTACACAGTGATTGATTTGGCTCTTCTGAGTAATGCTGGATAAACAACAACTGATCAGTGCCATTAGCACATCAAGCCTCAGAAGTGGCTGCTCTCTGTGAGAGAACAATTTGGCTCATCGGCTGGAAAGCAAAACAGAGAGCCCAAAGGTGCCGTGTTTTCACGCCATCTTTGATTTATGCCTTGTCTTCAGCTGAACCCCCGGTCATGTTCCTTTTTTCTCTTTCTCTCCCTCTTTTCTCCCAGCCTTCCCTCCTCCCTGCGATTTCCATTTCATTCCTTTTCCTCCTCTTATTGGTATTCTTCCCTTCGCTCCTATTTCCCTCCATTTCCCTCGCTGGCTTTTTTGTCCACTTTTTAAGTACCTCAGGTCTCTCAGGGAGAGAAAATGCTCCTCACACTTGCACAAAACCTCGACCTAAGCGCTGCATTGGAGAAGGGGTGTGAAACTGAAACTGCCGCCCCTCACTCCACCTCTGTCTTTCTTTCTGTGCTTGTGGGGTCAGAGATCAGCGGCCTACTATTCCTCAACCCATCAGCCCCTCTGACAGGACCGTATTGATTGTCAGCCTCATTGTGGCCTTTTGGAATAACAACAGCAAAATATGAATTGCGTTTGTTCCGTTTCAGCAGCGCAGCAGGGTGTCATAATGTGGAAGGAAATATTAAGATGGCTTTTGAGCAAATATGACAGATAGTGCTTCATATACATAACAATAGCCTCCCTCCATTCTAGTCTTTCGACCCTCTGCGCTCTTTCCCCTTTCTCTGTCCCCTCCTAAATGTCCCCGTCTGCCCCCTCTCTTCTTCCAACTCTTTACCCTCCCCCCCTCCCCCCACAGTTTTCTGTGAGGGATCATGGGTAGTGTGTAGCATGGCCAGTTGTTTGTTGTCACTGTGAATTACGGTGACATACTAAAGGAGTGACAGCTCGTGCTGGGTAGCACAGGCGAAAGAGAGAGAAAGAGTGAGAGAGAGAGAGAGAGAGAGAGGCCAGGTCGGGGGTTGAGATGGGTGTTTGTGTGTGTTTTGAGTGAGGGTGGGGG
>JBCAUF010000044.1:8594458-8612540 GCA_038406115.1 Haemulon aurolineatum
CACACCATCTTCAAGTCTTCCTCTATGAGACGTGTCCCCTCATGTCTCCGGAACCTGAAAAGGGATTGGAGGGGAAAGTCAGTCAGAAAACATTCCTCTTTTTCCATAGAATAAGGGGGGAGAAAGCTGCTATAGCCCTGGAGGATTGGAGGGGGGATTGGAAAGAAAGAGTGGCAGGATAAACCACAGCACCATACACCCTCATTAAAGGGGGGTGAGTGGAGAGAAAGGCAGCCGGATATCCACACTGGCTATTGCGCACTTTTATCAGAAAGGGTGTCTATTGTGCTGTAGGCTGATGGCACACACACATACACACACACATACTCACTCACTTACAGGCAGGGAGCAGGGAGCAGGGAGGGGTGGACTCCAGGGAGACCAAATAGAGTTTTTTTTCCATCTTGACAAGATGCCCCCTGAGCTGCCATTGCATTTCAGTGAATACCAATACACTTCTGACGCCAGTAATGTGACGGAGTGGAAGCTCGTTCAAGAGACACATTATCAGTTCTGCTGACATATCGATAATGATGTAATGGGTAAATAAACCGATGGGTTACCTATGACCTCAGTCGTCAATCAGTGCTCATGTGAAGGCAGCTAACCACTGATTTAAAACAGACCCCTCTGAGTAAAGCCTTTGTTTTTGGTGCTTTTACTCCAGCAGAGCACAGCACATTATTACACCAATAATAAAATGTTGTGATTTATAGCACGCATTTACACCATAAACATTTAAACACCCTATAAAGGTGATGATACTGTATTCGACAATCCATGAATCTTCTATATTAGCTGCACAGTCTCCTCGCCCATCAAAATTTTAAATGTATGATTACACATGTCCTCACATAGTTTTGCATAACTTTTGTGCTCCAAAATAAAAATTAGCTCGTTCCAGTTTGCAGCACGGTGGCTGTTTCTGCTGTTTTTTTTTCTCCCACACAAATGCCCCCAGGACTCGGGTTGCAGGGATACTTTCTTGCACTCCACTGATAAACATGACCCACCACGCTCAGTCAAATCCCTAAATGAGTTTTTCATTTGGAGGGTTTTTTTCCTCCGTGGTTCCCTAATACCCTCAAGATTAACCCGGTGACCCTCAAATATTAGCTTTGAACGACTTCAGGGGGACGGGGCAGTAGCTGGAGGACACAAGAAGAGCACTTGTGACGGACAAATGTCAACTTTTTTCTCAAAAGCCGTTTCACAGATTTGTCCGAGGATGCAACCTGAAGCCATCTGGTGAAGTGACAGACAGACACGATGAGCTGCGGGCAGCCTGACATTCTGGTGGTAAAAGCGATTTTCACTCTGATCCTGCTGTTTCTCCATGTCCTTCCCCGCCCGCCACTGCGTCCTTCGTCCTTGCCCTGTCCTCCCTCGCCTAGCCATCTGGTGGGGCCTGGTGTGTTTGCACAAGGCTCGGTCCTCTGGAATGTCAACATGAGGCTTTGTGTGAAGCCAGAGGAGCCCACATTCACTGGAGATAAGACCCCACACCGGCCCCGGGAGAGGAGGAGGAGGAGGAGGGGTCAGAGGCTGGTGGGAGGCTGGTGGGCGTAGTTGGAGGGTGACTTAAAGTTTAACAAAGCTGCCAAGTGACCGCCGTACCTACCCACGGCTGAACCCTGAACAGTTTTGCCCAACAAGTGAGGCTGTTAAAAGGCAACCAAAATCTAATTTCTGGGTTGAAGACATCTGCCTGCTAGGATACCCGCCCCCCACCCCCCACCTCCATGTTAATCTTATTATTTCATTTCAGATATTCCTCTAAACGCATTGCTGCACTCCTCAACCATTTGCATTGAGTAGCAGATAATGAATGGTTCATCGCTAGGTCAGTGCTCATGAGAGGGAGGGGCCTACTTGTGTTTGATTAAGGGCTTGCAAGGCACCGTGTCTGGTTCTGCATGGAAGGATAAACAAGTCGAGTGTGTGTTTGTGTGTGGGACTGTTGTGCATGTGCGAGCAAGGGGATGTGTGCGGTTTGTTGCCCCGTGGGATCCTCTAAACATTCGCTAATGGCGCAATTGTGTCTGAGCGATTGTAATTCACAGAATCCACTTCCAGTTGGTTTATGTGCTGACTTTGCTGTGTCTAAAGGTCTGAGGTAACAGCTCTCGGAGAGTAATCAGTGGAAAAAGAAGAGCTGAAACTAAACTGTTTAGAGGAGGATGACAGGGCAGAATTGCCAGAGCTCAGTAACGATCGTCTCGGAGCAGAGTTTAGACTGCTTTTGTTTGTCGACCCAGCAGGAGACAGGCGGAGCACATGCCTCACTTAAAAGTGTTTAGTCAGATTTAAGTAGGTTAAATATTGCACATGTGAAGACATAGAGCAAGTGTTGATCTATTTCACACTGCAAAATGATGCCGCACTCCAAACTGGTGGGGTTCGCTTCATTGGCATGTTTTACAGCTCTGGGTGTGTTCTGCAAATGAGCTTAGTCATAATGTTCCCTGCCCAGTGATGCCAATCACAACACTCACCCCATCGGTCAGCCCTATTCCCCCATGTCTTGTCTTTCACTGATGATGTCATTGGTGACATCAAAAGCCATAAACCCTGACGCATGCTAATGATGTCCTGCCAAGGTGTCAAACATGGCTTTTCCGATGGTAAGTTTTTTTGTTTTTTTTAAAAAAAATTCTCTGCACAAACAAATCCTGTCTCGTGTAGCAAAGATTTATTTGGGCTTATGACCGAGCATGCGACTTAAGGAGAGCTGTTTCTTTCTTTCTTTCTTTCTTTCTTTCTTTCTTTCTTCTTCTTCTTTTTTTTTTTTTTACAAGAAACTGAGCTTAAGGGAGCACACCAGCGATTTAGTATTACACTTTCATGAAGGAAGAAGGTGCTCACAATGAATGCAGCAGAGGTCGAGATAAACAGGTTAAACCCAGTTTGTTGCAGGCCCTATCCCTGCCTGGGGAACACCAGTGTCTTTTAAATCTTCCCCAGTTTGTAACACAGGCTTTATATTAACTCCACAGAACACAGGTGACGTCACTTGAGTAAATTTCTCGATTTTAGAAGGATTCAGATCGACAGGAGACATCATACAACTGATTTCACAAGCTGGAGACTGCCCCCTGTCTGACGACTAAATTGATTTTGTCATGTAAAACTGGTGAAGTGCCCCTTTAATTCTAATGACTATTTCTGGTTGTATAATTCTTTCCGGCTTATTCCAGGATACCATTTATATTCACAGCTCATATTCACATACAGTGTGCTTTATTTCTCGATGGCAGTTATTTATTAACTGAATGTGTTTTATCTGTTTTTCTCTCAAGCTTCCTGCGCCGACAGCTGTGTTTGCACCTGACCAAGCCGGAGTCACAGCGGAGAGTCTCTGCGGTTTATTTACACTGTTATGTTCCTTGGAGTTACTGGTTCTTTGAAATCACATATTAAATGTGCCTGGGAAAAAAAAAAGAAGTAGATGATAGCAAACAACGAAGTCAGAGGCCGAGCTCGGAGAGAAGCTGCAGCTCTTCCATCGTGTGAGTGGAGCTGAGCTGAGAGTGCAGTATGTTACTGACAGGAGGACAGAAAGGTGGCTGTTAGTGCGCGTTTGACAGTAAAGAGTCTGTTGCCTCCTCTGGCCCCCGTGTCAGGAGACAGACTGGATGGAGATATATGGCAATGTACGCACGGGACAGTTAACCACTCCAGCACTGTTACTGTCATGAGTAAACACAGGCCCAGGCCAATAAAAAAACCTTGTAAAAAGAAAAAAAAAAAAAAAGTGCCCATAAATGATGTTTAATTGAAACTGTGCAGGAGGGCAGTTAGTCAGAGCTATGGCTCTCAGGAGTCCAGAGGCAGCACACACTTACACACACACACACGCACACACTGGCGCAGGGGGAGGATGAAGAGGAGGGGGAGGAAGAGCAGGAAGTGGAAGAAGGGGAGGTTAGGATTGATTGAAAAGGGAGGTTAGGATTGTTTTGGTCTCCAAAAGTGAGAGTGAAAGAGAGAATTGTCAAAAGCATGATTCAGAGCCAGAAGTGCTTCCTTAGGACACATTCAGATTTTAATATTTAACTTCTCGTCATTCTCAATAAGATGAATACTTTCCTGGTTGCATACCATAACGCGATGTTCTCAGAGATTTCTGGGTCTAACCCTAAATGTGCTGAATCAAATCTCCCAGCAGGAGTTCAGGGGTAACATTTGTGCATACTCAGCTGCAAATGCTGGCGCCTACCTTTGTCAGGTGGACTGTTTTCACAATCGCAATGACGAATGATCGCCATGACAATGCCACGGTGACAGACAGGGGGGGATATAAATCACATGGGAAATAAATCACAGGGAGACCCCCCCCCCCTCCTCCTCCACCCCACTTTTCACCTGCATCACTCTTTCCAGCTAACAAGAAGTCCACTGTTTTTCCCTGAATGCCAGCACAGCTCATTTCCCTTCATCCTGCCGCCCCCTCCCCAACCCCTCCACTCAATTTGTCAATTTCAAATATGCTTTCAACGTTTTGTTGGTTCTCTCTCTGCCAGTGTTTGCGTCTCCTTATCCCCCTGCCCCCCCAATTCTATTTTTTTTTTCCTGTTCAATCACAGCCCCCCCCCCGCCCCGCCTCCCCCTCCCTCTTCAACCCTCTCTGACTTGAATGGCCCGCGTGATTGTGTGCTGCTGAAAGTTCTGGGGGCAGGTATAAGGGAAACTTCTCCCTCTCTCTCTCTTTCTCATTCTCTACAGTAAGGAGGTCATTAAATAAAAGTGTGCAGTGAGTGACGTGCCCCTGTACCTGCCTGTCTGCTCAGAAACAACAAGAGCCCGCTCTGTCCTGCCCGGGCAAGACGGGATAATTATAGCTCCCGACTTAATCACTTACCTCAAAGCCCTTTAGTCCTACAGCTTCTTGCCTCGGTGCGTCTCTTTCTCTTTTCAGGTTTGCCGCCACCTGCCAATAGTGAAGTGTTGCAACATTATGGATTGTTCCCTCTTTTTTTTTCATTCGGGGACAATGACGGGTGTGGGCAGAGTGTTGCGGTTGAGGTAGTTTGCACACGCACGGAGAGAGAGAGGGCCAAACAGTTCAAGGTGTGCTGCAGGCTTAGACTCAGTCACGGCGCGAGCTCCGGGTTCACTCGCAGGTTAACATCCATCTCCGCTTGGCCTCCCGACGCCTTTGTACATTTCTCACATTTTCCGGGAGCGAGTCGGGGGCTCTTGAGCGAGCTAAAGGCGCTGCAGTGAGCCTCGCTCTGTGTCACGGATCAATATGATGCCGATCAATAACACACCGCTGCCATGCTCCTGCCTCCTCTGCACACTAAACTTGTCCATATTTTGATTCTATGTTTACCTGGTTTATTAACTGTCTGGTCCTGCACGGTGTTCCAGCTGGGAACATATGAATCCGCAGGTTGAACCTGAGCCCATTTCTGCTTTGAATACACTCCCTCCCAGGCTCCATGAGGTGGCTGGCCCCTGGCTGAGCAGCAAGACGGGGGGAGCGAAGGAGAGAGGGCCCCTGAAAAGGTGCTTTGTGCTGGTTTAGAAGGGCCCGAGGCTTTAGCCTGTCAGAGGTTGTGGTTCTAGGCCAGCGGCCAGGCCTTCAGACCCTCTCTCGCTGGCAGGGACTGAACTACCATCTGGAGTGACGGGCTCTTCCTGAACGGCTCCGTGAGCAGCGCAGAGCCAGGCTGGGCTGAGCCGGCCCGGGCTAGGCTCGAGACGCACCACAGAGGGCTGCAAAAATAAACCGTTGGTGCTTCGCTGAAATTCCTTGGCTCGGGAGCCTCGACTCTGAGGACGGTTCCCATGGGAGAGCAGCAGAGTGGCCTCACACTGAGCTGCAGAGTACAGGACAAGACTACTTCAGAAACCACACCACACAGACCTCAAAAGCAAATGGGCCAATGTGCTGTGTGTGTTGATGACTGTATTGGATGGCTGTCATGATGATAATGATGTTTGAATCGCAGTCAGGAACCTGCTCAGGTTGCATTTGGCCTCCGCGTGTAGAACGCCTCAACAATTGATGACACGAAAGGAGTAAAGAGCATAAATAACGTGAGATGAGTCACTATCATCCAAAGTGATTTATTATGTTTATGGAAGTTTTGTGCCCTGGCTGTCATCAGCAGAGTGGGAACGATCAGCACACGGCGTGGTGCTGCAAACACAATTAAGTAAAGAGGCAGAGACAGGCAGACTCCTGCCTCACTCACTCTTTCATGGCTTTGTTTACCTTTTGGGTCCAGACCTATATAGTGCAGGCGAAGTAGGTCTGAGGCAAGAGGAGTGGCAGAGGGAGGGGGTGTCAGACTCTTATGGGCACAGATTTAGTCTCCGGAGTGCGTATACTGTAGGGCTTAATGCTGCATTTCAGCCACGCTGCTACACATGAGATGAAATCAAAGTTTTCCCTTTCAACTGGAAAGCGAGATAATTCATGGTACATTTAGTATGAGGGAGAAAAATGTGAACCATATTGTGTCGGGTGTTTCAGCGGGGCAGGTCTCTGTGCTCCCCCATCCCCCCTCGACTCCTGCAACAGAATAAAATTCCTCAGCCTTTCTGGAGCAGACCCAAGCCAAGCAAATTATGGACCAAAATCTTTTTATATGAACCTCTGTCACGCAAAAAACATCGCTAAGCCCCATCTCTAGCTCCCTCTCTGCTGGAACAGGCCCTGTTTTATCCCATTCCTAGGAGCGAGGCCATTACGTTGGATCCTCGAGGCCTCCCTAATCGACAGGGAGAGAAAACAAACACGAGAGCCCTGCAGAGACCACTTCAGAGGGTTTGGTGCAAAACAAAAAAACAAGCAAGTAACACGGACAAGGCCTGGACAATGTAGCTGAACGATTGATCAATATATCAAAAAAGTCATCATGTCCTCTCTGAGGCTTTGGAGCTGAGTCACAGGCCTCCCAGCAGTCACAGCTGGAACCATCATGAGGTCCAAAAAATGCATTTTTTCATCCTTTGGAGGATCACACGAACCCTTATTAAAGGACAGTTACATTCTTGTGAAAAAAAAAATTGGGCATTGTTTTGTAATTATAGCCACCATTGCTATGAACATGATATACAACCCAACCAGTTGTTTGCTGAGAACTGGGAATACAACAATGTCACTCAAAAGAGGTCTGATGGGCAAGAAGCATGAGCAGTCTCTGGTTATGATACAGAATACAAAAAATACAAAAAATGGCATCCAAGTTGTAATAAACTGCAATTATCCTTTAAAGCATGAAAAGCAGCAAAACTAGGAAACAGATTTTGGAAAAAAAAGAGAAAAAGAGACTCCACTGCTTCTCTAATCAGTAATCTTCACAAAACCACCACGAGCCTGTATACAGTCAGATTGTGTCCCCCCAGCTTTGCCCTCTAAAGTTCAGCTTGGTGTGAACCACTCAAATGGCCCTGTTGTTTACAGTAGTGTTAAGTGCGTGCCCCTCCAGGATCAGTCGGAGCCATAATCCCCTCTTCATTCCCACTGAGGCCCAGAGTGTGTGTAAGTGGACATGGGTGATGGCAGACAAGGAACGGCTCACCAGCCCACCCAATCGAGCCAGCCACGCAGCTTCAAACGGACACGGCAAAAACACATGCGAACACACACACACACATTTACTCTCAGACACACACACACACACACACACACACACGTGCACACAATGAGAAAGCACTGGCGCAAACAATGGCAACAGAAAGAGAGCAAACGGGAGAGATTTTCGTTCTTTTTCCTGGATATTACCCCCTTCTCTCTCTGTTCTCCCTGCGTTTTTATGTCATGTCACCTTGTAAAAAGGCTTTATGGTCTTCCCAGGCCTCATGGCTATGAGTGTGGTGAGGTAGATTGTGGGAGCTTTAGAACTCCTCCAGGACCAGCACTTAGCACGAGTGACAAGAGAGCATCTCCAGAAAGCTTTAGCTTGCAAACTGGGAAACTCTTTAATCTGACTTCCTCTCCTATTCCTGATTTTTTTCTTCTCTTTTTTTTCCGCTCTCTCTATGAGTGTAGGCTTACAGAATGGCAAAGGCGAAGAACTTCAGTGGCAGTTTACCAAAAATGTAAAGTAGACTTAGTGGAGCAAAAAGGGCAGTAAGATACACTATAAACTGAATATTTTACATTTAGCGGATGCTTAATTTAATGAGAAATGCATGCTTAAAAACGTTCTGTCCCTCCATACAATTGTAAATGTAAATCAAACAGAGTGACTGATGACTGTCTGTCATCAACATCCCAGTAAAGCCTGACCTGAACGTGACCTCCCGAAAATGAATGACCACCTTGAGGTTTTTGCCACGGTCGTGCGCGTGCTAAGCCGACTCAGAGGAAGGGCAACAGTCTGATTAATTTACACCATGTAGATGAGAGTGAATTCACCTTTGGCTCCGAATCGATTTCAACTCGCTCTGCAGGTCACACAACACGGGGACATCATGTGCTACTGCAGTCATTTATATGACGAGCAATATAATATAACTGTAAAAAGTAATCTGCACAGGGGGCTAAATGGGAAATCCACATGACTGAAACGGGAAAAAGGAAAGGAGGGGCTTTTCGCGCATGTTAATCTAATCAGGTAGGTGTTACCCATTAGCACTGGTCTCGTATCAGCAACTGCAACTTCTTTGCACTCCCCACCCTCACCTCCATCCTCTTTCCTCCCCCACGCTGTCTGTCTTCCGGTCCCTGTGCAGGTTGGCCTGCACAATGTCCACAGAAAGCCAGTGTGGGGCCTCTCTGAGGTGTTCAGCAGCTATGCTTTAAATCATGCAATTAGTGCTCAGCTGGGGGATTTATACCTTCTGGTAACAGCACTTCTTTAGTTTATATATATCCATGGGGAGACGACCCCATAAAAGGAATGCAACAATAAAAACAGGCTGAAAAAACGTGAACTTTTCTTGCAGACATTACTCGAGTAATTCAGTTTGTATTTGTGTATGTACGACACTGAAGTGTATTTTTTTATCTGTGCATTTGCATGCCTACGTGGCATGCGTATGTGCAATCTACAGTGGCGGCGAGAGGAAACCCTTTTGCATCCAATTTTCGTCACTTTCATGTCTAAACTTCATTTGAAGGATACCACGCTTCTCTTTTGGAGAACATTATCCAGTCTTTCACAAAGCTACTGGATAATCTCAAAATTGCAGGCGAGCTTAAAGCGAGGCTGCTTTTTGAGTTCCTGAAAAGTTTCAGAGATGCAAGTTTTAACGCAACAGCAGTAATAAGGGAATATGAGTTGTAAATATAGTTTATATGTACAGTTCTATGTATGCGTGTGTATTTTGACCCTCTCAGTTGCACCCCCAGATTTTCTTTTGTCTACCACCCCCTCCATGTCTCTCGTCTCAGGCGTCAGTCTGAGCGGTTTTATGTCCTTTCCCAGTACAAATAAACAAGCTAAAATGAGCATAATGAACAGCGAGCAATGACTCCACTACTTAAACTGCTGTTCCCGACATGAGTGTCGTCACAAAAGCAAATAGTGCGTTACTCAACTTTGGACACACATCGAATTTTTTCCCTTACCCCTCGCATTTTAATCATGGATATCTATGTACACACTCAGAAACCAAACAAACACTAGACAACACAAACACACGCTGCCCTGGCTGTTCACCAGTGCCTTGGTGTGAGAACCCTCCAAAAGCTTGTGTGTGTAACACAAAGAGCTGACCACAAATTCCCAACAGTGTCCAGTTGTCGGCCACCGCCTCGGGTCCAAAACCAAAACCATGAAACATGCGAGACCACAGAAAATGCAGCAGAGGAGGCCATTTCCTTCATGGCAAACACACACCACACATGATATTGATACTGCACGCATGCACACTTAAAAAAACTCTCTTTTCTTTTGGCCTCATCCACACATACAGACACATAAATGAATTTACAGTGCAGAGCCACAGAGGGGGAGAGAGAGACCCTCTGAGGAGACAAAGACGGCTGTCATACGGACACATTCGGACCAAATTTAATCATCGTAATGATCCCCATCAATCACAGTTGAGGTAAATATGAGTTTGTGTTGGGGATGAATCACGACTGATAAATTGAATCCATTTAATTGGGCAGGCGTTCCGAAGATGAGCAATGAGCTGAAGACGTTCCCCAGATTTGATTTTCCATTAGCCCGGTGAAGTGAAGAGGGGCAGTCACAGACGCCACACCATCCACTGTGATGGATATGATGTTTATTCATATGAGGAGTGATGGGCTATAATGCTTTAACTGTTTTGGAAATGGAAAAAAAAAAGCTCCAGAAATCAATGGAGTTTGTTTTAGATAACTTTTCAAACAACCATTTTGTGATTGGAATCCTTTTATTTGAGTAGGTGTTAAAATGGGAAATATTCTCTGTTGAAATGAAAATCTTCATTTGTGCTTGTGATATATGATGCTCTCTCTCTCTCCTCTCCTTTTCCATCCCACCCCCTGTGTGTGTGTGTGTGCGTGTGTGTGCGCGAGTATGGTTTCCTGTGTGGCATACTCTCCAGGTTGTGCTCTGGGAGAAAATTTACGACGGAGGATGTTTGGTCTTCCTCTAGCTCCGGGGCAGGAAAAGTTGTGAAATATGTGTGAGCAATAAAAGAGACCAGCATGTTGTGTTTAAGCGGCGCAAATAGTAACATACGCACGCACTGTTTGCCTACAGACACACACATGCGTGCCTGCGCGGGTCTCGATCGTGAACCACAGAGCTGAGGACAAAGACTGATGGTGAGGGAGAGAGTTGTAGCTGTACAGTGCAGGGAGTGGTGAGAGAGAGAGAGGGAGAGGGAGAGAGAGAGGTAAAAGAGGTATTGGGAGATTGACTGTGTGTAATTCTTGGCACTGTATTCGCACCCCGTTACATTCCTTCCATGAAAGAATGCACAGAGTATAAAAGCCATTAACTGTAGAGGTTGTCCAACAACAGCCTAGCCCATTTACTACGGTATAATTTACTGCCTTGTTAATTATCTAGCTGCATTAAAAAAACACCATTTTGACCAAAATTGGGACTGGTGTGCTTGAGCGTGGTTTTTTAGCTATGTCTGAGGGAATTATAGTGAGAAATAGCTGTGTTTCCATTGGTCACAGACACATTCCTGTTTTAGGTGTGAGGTTTGGGGTTCTCTTACTTTGTCATCTGTGCTCCACCAGATTGACGACGAGCCGGAGAGAGAAATCGCTGAGTAACACCGACAAGACATGACGACACGGCCGCTTGGTCCGCGTGTGCGCCCGCGCGCGCTCACGTGCGAGTTTCAATGCTGCCCGAGGTGTGAAGGTGCGAAAGGTGTATGTGTGTGCGAAGCATTTATCACCCTGCTGCCCGAACTCAGACGAGCTCACGCTCACACACTGGACACATTGTTTCTTTCGGTAATGAGCCGACTGGATGAGCTCCAGTGAAAACAGTGCGAAGGACGGCGATGGTAATCTATTTACCCATTTTCGCATTCTTGAAGCGGTGGGGCTCACCTCAGTGTGCTGCTGTGGGGGGAGGCCATTAAGCGCTCTCTCCATGTTGATGGCAAAACCATACTTTCAGTTTAAGAGCTGCAGTTGTTGGGGCGCTGCTTTTCTAACAGTTATTGATCGAAAACCGCTGATCACAAGGAGAAACGCTGACCTGCGCTCAAAGGATGACGACGTGAGCCTTGGAAAGCTGCTGAAATCCTTTAATGGGACTTTTGGAACCACTGTTAAATCCCCGGTCACCCCACCTCCCTCTCCCCCACACGGCTGATATCTCGACTCTGTGGCATACAGTAAAATTATGGCCTAATTAAGTCGGGGGGTGACGGGGGGAGGGAGGGTGAGTTGTTGGTGGTTAGGTTTCAGGGTCTAACTGCTGCTGCTCTTGGCGTGATGCTATCTGCTCAGGCTCAGGGGAGCACGGGGGGAACCAACATCCAGCCTTCTCCCCCCCTCCACCCCTCTCAGACGCTACGAGTGCAGACAGTTTGGTGCCACGAGGTCCGGAACCAGTAATGGACCGAGTGGTGCCTAATGAGCTCCCTAACGCACAAATGGGAGCATGTGGTGTAGGGCCACATCCCCCTGCCTCTTCTGCAGAGCTTGCCATGACATACTTATACACACGGGGGAGGGGGGGCTCGGACAGCCGCTGAGGATCATTTTCACTGGATGCAGGAATTGGTGCTCAAACTTGCCAAGATGCATGAAGCCAAGTGGTATATTGGTTGCTACATTATAATTTGGGCAGTAATTTTTCATTGCATGAAGAGGGGCGGCTGCGGCGCGGGAGGCAGAGCAGGTCGCCCGCTGATCACAGGGTTTGAGGCTTAATCGCCACCTCCTCCTGTCCACAAGTCAAAGTGGCCTCGGGCAAGACACTGAACCCCAAATTGCTCCCGATGGTTAGGCCAGCGCCCTGTGTGGTAGCTTGCTCCCATGAATGAGAGTGAATGAATGAAATGAATGTGCGTTGGGGATAATTGTAGCCATTTACCATTCAAATTTATTTATCAGTGTAGCTCGAACTGTGACATCTTCTTTCCTTGACTTTCTTTTTCTGTTATTGCTGCAGCCTAAGTTTAAGAACTAAAACGGACAATGTCAAACTCATATAAAGAGTATAGTTTGAACCACAGCTGTGTCACATATAGACTGGCCATAGACGCAAAGCAAAAAGCACCCCTCGGGTCCTGCGGTTGTTCGTGCTAACATAAACGTAGTCACAATGGGATGTGGACGTCATGTAAGCGTGTGCGAGCCATTTGTTTTATCACTGACACCCACAACAAACCAGTTCCTTCACCATATTCCCCCTCCAGTGGATGTTTTCCACAACCCCAAACACATCAGTTCATTTCTGACACAGTCCTGACGAATTACAAACCCGTTCCTGTGTTTGGGGGTTTTAGCTGGGCCGCGTTGGTGGGAGCACCACATGCAGCGCGTTTGGAGATGAAGGGCTGAAGAGAGCCAAGCTGTTGTCAGAAACAGACTGCGCACAGCAGTAACAATGCAGCTCTGAGAGCCACCACTGACCATATGGTGGCACTTAGCTGAACTCTTTGTCAGCATTACATTGTTTAATTTAATATATGCCTGCTTAAGAAAGAAATATATTTATGTTTACTCCCCTAATGGAATTTGGATTTGTGCAATGGATAAATATTTACAGCCCAGATGAAAAGTCATTCATCAGGTTTATGACGGCTTCTCAGGATGAGGTCGGTTGCATCAGAATAGTCGGTGGGAACGGTTTATGAAATGGAGTTTATCTCCGAGGAATTGCCGTTGTTTCATCTTCTCTGTTTATTTTCGGGTGACGTCATCGCCCAAAGTGCTGCCACACTGTATATACGGCTCCACCTCTGGTCTCAGGACATGCATCAACGCAATCCAAATGGAACGCAACATCCAATTTTATTGGATGTTGAACCCGTTACACCTTACACTATACACGGATGCTGTCTGGAACAGGAGGACACCAACAAGCGGAGGTCCGGTGAACCCGAAGCAGCATTATATTAGGTTAGTTTTAGGTTACCAAGTGGATGATTGTCCACTCAGCTAACAGAGAGTTGATTCATTGAAAGGGTAAAGGGTGATCAATGGTCCATTGCACCAGATAAGCACCTGACTGGGTGGCTGGATGGATCCCATCTCAAGAGCGGAGGGTAAACAATGCAGTCCTAGAGTCACCCGAAGACACCCGAAAATCAAGGGACAATCAGAGCTTTTGAGAGCGGGCAGCGAGGTGAGCGGGCAGGTTGGTCAAGGGTGAGGAGCGCGGCGGAGGCAATAAAGGCTCTGTGATTAACACGAAAATAACTGAGTTGATGGATTTGGCGACAGTGATCGAGTCAATGTGTGTGTGTCTCTGTGTATGTGCAGCGAGGATGTCAGAGCGGTAGTATCGCTAGGTTTGCATTACAAGGCAAAAGACAGACACTGTTTGGCGTTATTGATGATGGATGATGCGGTAATGGATAGAAGATGGGTTACAGATAGAGCTCCAGATGGAGAAAGCGAGGGATGAGGGATGGGGAGGAGGAGTGCAGAAGAAAGACACCATCTTCCCTACTCAGTGCTGTAATGTCTCCGTCTCAAGCCATGATCTCACTAGCATGAGCAGGAACACCTGTTCAGAGCTGGCCGTCTCTGTGGCATATTGATATGTAGCTGCAGAAAGAGAAGGCAGGAATAAGTTGTACTAAACATCTGCAAAGCTGGGTGCTGTCAAACATTAAAGCTCAGTGATGTAAAGCCACATTAAAATGGTGTGGATTAAACACATGAATGTGACTGAGCTGACACGGCAAGTTGAGAGCGCCCAATAAAATTAATTCAACATTTTTGGTTTATAGAGTAAACTGAAAGAAAGAGAAGGGGAGAGAAGAGAGAGAAAGCTTTTTCTGACACAGAACATGCCTTCTGCATATTAAAGGAAAACACCAATGAAAATGTATCTTTTGACTATTAAATATTCACCACCTGATGTCTTTAAAGTGGGTTCTAAATGTTTGGCTGCTCCTGACGACATGCTGAAAACTGCTTGAGGCACTACTACTACAATGTGCTGCATGTTCATACTCTCTCTTTTCTTGTTTCTTGTCTGCCTCTATGTTGTCCAATCCAATAAAAAAGAGTTTGTCATGTGTGGAGGGGCAAAAGCTTGTAGTTAGCTTGGATTCACAGATGTTACAGTGGATTACAGTGAAAAACACCATGCCAGTGGCTCTGAGTTGTACTTAGAAACAGTGGTGCTTCACACCAGCACGCTAACCTGATTCCACTGACAATGGCATCATGGTACAGTAATATAACGAGATTTAATGTTTTTCATTTCCTCCACATAGTTAGCAATTTGTTTATTCCGTACTAAGTACAGCTGAGGTTGATGGGAGTGGCAATTTTGCATGTTGGCTATTTGGTGTTGGAGAAATTAATTTTTTTTTTTAACATCAATAGAAAGTTGAATTACACCAAAAAAGATCCGGTGGGGAACATGGATGTCTGAACCAAATTTCAATCCATCCCAATTTTTATTTTGATTTTTTTCAAATTTCACCAGAAACATAAATGTCAAACTCGTGGTCAGTGGTGCTAGGGGAAATCACCAAAGTCAGTATAAATTATCCTTTGGTGACCACAAATGTCTTCACAGAACGTCTCAAAAAGTACCAATAAGAACATGGAAACCTCAACACTGAAGTATAAGCTTAATGTGTTCCAAAAAAATCACCAATAAATCTATAAATATGCTGGTATTACAAGGATAGCACATCATAAGAGCTGTTTAGCAAAGTTATGGGAATACATTTTGATATTAAATACATTTTTTTCCCTGTTAAACATACCATATGATCCCATGACATTTATTTTCTTTTTACGCATAAGTCCCATCTGTGTTTCATGTCGTAGTTAGTGATGTATATATATTTCTATTCACTATACTCCACTTTTTGTGATTTCATTTCGACTTTGACCTCTTTGTGCCCATTACCTCATGCTGTGAGATCACACAAGCCACACATCACACTGCATTTAAAGTGTCCAACACTAAAATGCTAACACCTGCGCTGTAACCACTGCCACCCTTCTACTGTATGAAATTAGCCCGTGTCTTGTGCATAATGAGGATGAATTCATGATTTAAAAACAAAAAAGAAAAAAAAAAATCATGCCCTGTTCCTGTTGTGTTTGGACCGGCCAAGAGCTCCGTCACTAGTTTCACTGCAAGGTGTTGGCAGGGTGCTTGTGTGCACACCGCCCTGGGCTGGCCAGAAGACAGTAGTGTGTGTCATGGTGTGGCCTCACTTTGCATTCCTTTGTATTATGTCCTTTCAGGCCCAAGGCAAATATCTGTGCGCTCAGTGACACACAAAAGCACAATAACACGTTTCAGAGTGTCTTGTGTCTTGCCTTGTGTTTACAAGTGAGCTTGGAAACTTGTGCCCCCGTGTGAGAATAAAGTCACAGAAACCAGGCTGTGGGCCACGTGAGAGAAGCGAGAAGAGGAGAAGAAGTTGTTGGGTAGATGAAGACGAAGGGGTCAAGCTGCCTGTGAACACGGAAACTTGATCTTTAATCTTGATAAACAGGTGACGGCTGGACTGAGTTAAGCTAAACCAACAGCGGCCTGATTGGAGGAAAGCTTTATTCGCTTCACCACTCTGCTGGCCTTCAGATGTTGGTGTAAAACCTGTGTGTATTCCTCCCGTGCAGCGTCGGCGAATGCCCTTTCACTCTCAGGACATGTTTTTGTTTTGTCTCCCAGAAGGCAGCGTCTCCGTGCTTCATGTAGATCTGACCAGAGCCCTGATGTTTCCAGTTAACCCACAGTGGAAGTCTCTCATTTGACAAACAGCAGTTTTACCCCAGGAGCTTTGGTATACCCAGAAGAGGGCCTATCCACATGAAGGCTGTTGCTGGCAAACGAAACTTTTACTGATCCCACAAAACACACGCACACTCTCACACACACAGGACACGGGTGATTTACGCCCGCCTGTGTTGTCAAGATGCTCCAAACCAGCTGCACTAATTGATAACAGTGTCGTTTATGAGTGTGGATCATCACTCATACTTCTGCAAGTGGTTTAGCAACTCTCCACAGGGCTGTGTGCTTCAACACACAGGCGTGCGTGTTTTCCCATTGTTTAATATTATTGGGTTTTGTCCTGTTTCATTTCAGAATCCATCACTTTAAAGCCCTCTTCTCGGAGGGCGATTGAGGTCAGAAATCCCCTTTTCGCAGCCCTGTGCCAGTTCAAATTTACAGCATCTCTGTAAATCACCAAATCCTGTGGCAATTGAAAATGCTGTTTCCTGTCAGGATGCTGTCGTGCGAGAGCAGAAATCAGGTGATGTGAGCAGCACGCGAAGCCAACAAGGCAAACGAGGGGAAAGCGGAGCTCAGAGAAGACAGCCAGGACGATTCGTTTAAGTCTGCGGCTTTGCAGCACAGTGATGGATGTGTTGCTAAATGGTTAGACTCCGCTGTGCTGCAGTGTCCCGGGCTGCACTGGTGGGTATCACGATTTGAACAGCGCAGCGTCTTGTTGATATTCAACTGCCGTGTCATGTAACATAAATTAACACAATGCCGCTGCCAAAAGGTGCTCCTTATGACCCTTATGACACCCAATGTCAGGATACAGTGCACTGCATTTAACACTTACGCTGATGCCAAATGCTCTTGATGAAAGACAAGTCCCTCTGTATGAGTCAACAGTACCTGGCTGATGATAATAACAGACAAGGAGAGGGATGGAGAGGGAGAAAAGTAGAGAGTGAGAGGGATAGAAAAACATTTTTACTAGCCTGCACAGTAGATCACTCTCACCCGGGGGTGTAGTCAGGAAAGGATGGGCTGCTTTATTGACTGCTGGCAGCTGGCTATGAGCGGAGGGGAGGGGAGGGATGGAAGATCCGATCGTCCTCTTACCTGAAACAGTTATAATCCAGCAAGAGTTACTGCCCCCCGTCGGCCTCGCAAGCACAAGTGGCAGGTAAATTTCAACAGAGTGATTACTGTGAGTCAGAGATTGGACGTTACAGAGCCAGATCACTCATGTTAGCAAACTCCGGAAAAGTCAGTTGAAACCGGTTTGAAAAAGATAATTCCTCACAGCTAATATTGTTTTGCCTTCATAGTTTTTGTCATGGTTACATTATCATCAAGTGGTACTGAAAGCTTTGCTGACTTGTTGACTTGTACACTTATCCCAATGGTGTTCAGATGTAATATAAGTCGAGGTAGCAGGGCCTTTCGTTTGGTTGCCTATCATGGCGTTTTCTGGGGAACACCAGATGATTTGTCAGAGTGGGGAAAGACTTTTAAGTGAAAGTGCAAAATATTTGAATCCAAATTTACTTAAAGTACCAAATGTGAAAGTGCTCATTATGCAGAATGGCCCATTAATGTAGCACTTTATCATTTTACTGGAGTATAATCGTTGATGTTCAAGCTTTTTGGACCAAGTGTGTCGCGGGCGATACGCCACAACAATCAAACTGCACATTACTGTAACTACGCGATGGTTTGTGCTGTCGGAAAAGTTTCAATGGTTTCTGAAAGCCAAGAGATTGCGCTTCACAGTCAACATGTGGTTATTA
>JBCAUF010000044.1:8615523-8638835 GCA_038406115.1 Haemulon aurolineatum
ACACTTTGATTTTCAGTGTCCTTTAATTAATGAGGTTACGTCAGACGCCGCGAAAAACACACACGTCGAACTACACACACGTCGAACTACACAAACGGCACACATGCACACACACACACACACACACACACACCTCTGTTACATTCACCCAACTGCAGCCAGTCGCTGCAATAACAGGAGGAGAGAGAAACCCCAGCAGGCCCAATGTGCAGACATAACAGTAACAGTATATCAATACACAAACATGACAATATGTTGGACCCACCAGTGGAAGTCTGATTCAGTTGCAGGCCCACACCGGCGGCTGGGTGGAGGTTTTCAGCCCACTCCGTCTCCTGCAGACTGTTTTTCAAAGCATTCCATATGTTCTCAGGTCGATAACCTGCTTTGCTTTTTCATTCGTTCCATGTAAATCAACGAGGCTGCTTATCTCGGCGGGATAATTCATCACGAGCAGAGACCGTTTCAAAACCTTTCCTTAGTGGTGCGTGGAGTCAGCGGCTGAAATCCCCCCGCATCTATCAAGATGTGTTTTTGGTAGATCTTAATCCACAAACACAATCAATAAGCAAACACTGACAAGGATTGTGTAAAATTCTGAATTTGAATGATATTTTGCAAAGGTTACTGTTCTGCATTCTTCCAACAAACCAAAGGTGGGAATACTCAAACCAGACCCTGTTGGCAAAAGCACAACACCATCATACTGTAACTCTGAGTGGAGTGCTAAGTAACTTGCTCTGTAAATTAATTTAATGACGATAATGCAGCCAATTGATGTCTGGAAGCTCTGAAATCAGTGTTACTTGAAGCATGCTTTCAAATGGTTGGCAGCGTGACAGGCCACTTATAGAGCCAGAGTTTGATTTGTCCATGCTGGGCTACTGTAGAAACATGGCAGCACAACATGGAGGAGGACGCACTTATCCCAAGGTAACAAAAACACAACAATTCTTATTTTTGGGTGATTTTACACCAATGAAAACATACTTTTGAATATTATGTTCCATTTGTGCACACTTGACCTTTAAAACACCCAACAGCACCGATAATTTATGTGCGACCAAATGCAACCTGTAATAATAAGCGATTTCAGTCCAACAGCAAGAAAATAATCTACAGGGTAATAGAGCAAAGCAAGAGGAGGTGAGTGGTTATATTAATCAAACACATGATCACCAGTCTCAGCTAATTCACAGCCCAACCCCACATTTGAGTTCACTTTCAGCAGAAAAATGTCTGTTGCCCTGCACTGATCTTTTGGGTGGAGACAGCTCGTAGAAAAACAAAGACAGACATATAAAGGAGGGAAGATGGACAAATGGCACGTCTGGCATGTATAATGTTTCTGCAGTCTGCTGCGGCCAAATCAGTGATGAGAAATCTCTCTTCGCTCAGCCACAGAGAGGGCTAAAGTTACCCTGTGACTAATGCACTGTCCCTCTCGTTTCCTACACCTTCTCCAGCCTCCTTCACTTCCTCTCATCTCATCTATTTTCCCGCTCATTTAATCTTCCTTTTCCCTGGATCCTCGCCTCCTCCGATTTTCTATCTCTGTCTCGCGCGGCTCTCTTTGCTTATCTCTGTCCACCTCCCGGCTGGATTCATGCAGACACCGAACCTTTTGCACGTCAGCAGGCCACAACGCCACGCTCGCAGATGGAAGCAAGCAGAGATTCCCACCTGGTTGGCAACGAGCGACCGCGAGGCTGTCGGGAGTCACCGTGGGGGAGGGGGGGTGGCGGGGGTTCTTTGGAGTTCAGAGGTGAATGAGATCTCGGCACTCTGGGGACAGAGTGATGAGGTGAATGGGAGTGCTGAAATAGACTCCAGACAGAATCAAGTATCAGTCCAAATCCTGCATGTTCAGATCCATCAACTCAGGAGTGTCTGCAGACGTCCAAAACGTTTAGAAACAGTAAATCACGCTGATGTTCTGCAATCTCTCTTTTTCCTCTCGCCTCAGTTCTGTCTGTCTGTTTGACACACACATGCACACACACATTTTTCTATACACGTGAGGACCGCTGACTACATTCAGTTCCTCACCTCAAAACCCTAAACCATAGCCTTTTATATCAGTGGTTCTCAAATTGGGGTCCGGGGGCCCCCAGGGGTCCTTGAGAGGAGACAAGGGGGTCCCCAACTTTTTCTCAAAATTTTGCCATGCCAGTGGCCCTAATTTAGATGTACTACGAAACTGTTATAAGTCTCATAAGAAATATTTGTGATTTCTGGTGTTCGTTTAAAAAATTTGACAAATGGGCGGCGTCCATGATCTAATTTGTATCAGTTTTCGGGGTCCTTGATGTAAAAAAGTTTGAGAACCACTGTTCTATATGACAGTGAAATAACATTTACTGTGAAACTGTTGGGATGACTGTGCAGGCAACAAAAGGAAAATTCATCCCCATTCTGAAGCTTTAAAAGCACAAACTGTTTCTCATGCACAGTAGCATGTGAACACACACATGCACGCTCACTCACACACACACACTCTCTCCTGTTGAATTTGGCCAGGCACACAGATATCAGCAGAAATTTGATTCATCACACTGTCTTCTAGCTTTTACCGTCAGTTCAGGCTGCTAGTAAATCAGCTCTGTTGGACGCTATGTGCAGGACTTTGAAACAAATCCCCCCGTCTTCTTTAAACTGGTCCACATGGTGGGGTATCTGTACTGTAATACCTGAGGATCCCTCTCCTTCTATTGGCATATTTTACCATTTGTCTCCGTGTTCACACACTGAACCTTTTGCTACACATAATCGCTACATGCTGCTATACATAAAACATACATTTTACATTAATATGCATGTAAAATATTCTCATTATTCCCCCTCTCCATGTAACCTACTCACTGTTCACTATCAGTATTCTCACTTCCCACTGCCCACACTCCATGAAAATCTCCATGTTAACGAGTGATATTGTTCTTAAATCAAGGTCAAATTCTGCTGCTGGAGTGAGGTTTACCTGCAAAATAATGAAAAGCGACTCCAAAGCAGCAGCAGCAGCAGCAGAAACTGTGCACTGTCATCCAGTGCCCCAGACACCGTTGAGTGCACCGCCTCCATCGCCTCCATACAGTCAATGTGTGCTGCTAATGCCTCATAATTGCCAACATGTGTATGAATGCATGCAAGAATGAAGCTGATTTAGCAGCTCAAACACCGTTTTATAAGCAGGATATTTGTGCAATCACTTTCAAGTGTACTTGAGAAAATGAAGTTGAACAGCTGAGGGGCCTGAACCAGAAGGGCCCCTCACCCCATTGGGTAATAAAGCAACTTGTATGAACAAGAGATTGCTGCAAGAGGAAGTTACTGTAAGCTGACCAAAGCAGCACATATTTGGAAATGAGCTTGGAAACAGGAGGAATGTGAATTGAAAATCCGACTGCAGCCTCTCATAGCTCATGTAGAATTTCATCTGTTTAAGTTGTGTAAAAACCAAAGTGTAAAAATGTCATTTTATGTTTTTATGGGGGAAAGGCTAGATGCTGTCTTCCTTCTTTTCCAGTGTTTCTGCTAAGCTAAGCTATCCACCCCCTGGCTGTGGCTTCATATTTAATGGTATCAATCTTGTAATCTAACTCTCTGTGAGAAAGCAAAGCATTTTTCCAAACTGTTGAACTAGTCCTTAGAGGCTCACTATCAGGTTTTCTGTTTTTATTGGTTTTTCTCTGTTTGACCTTGCTCTAGTTATTGTCTCTTTACTTGAAACACTTCCTCATTAGTACCCTGCTCTATTATTCCATCATTTGTTTTGAAGAGCTGACTTTGTTTGGTGATGTTCAAAAAGTTGTATTTATTTATTTGTGTAAGAAGTGCAGCAAACCCAGTATCCTTTCATTCCAGATTTCAGATTTTTAAAAATATATCTCCTGCTGAAGTGCTGAGGGTCAGATATGGGACCAAATGTAATGCAATGCGAGAGAATATAGCACCCTAGTAACTTGATAATGATAAAATCAAACATAATAATATCCAGAGTGCATTTGATCATTGGCTTGAACGTGCTCAGACCCTCCACAGTGACACTTTTTTCTTCCTTTCATTTCTGTTTCTACAGCGAGAGTGAGCAGTAAATCCTGGCTGGCAGAGACTCTGTCAGCTCAGTTAGTGTGGATCTGTGGATAATTATCTGTGTCTGTGCACGAGAAAGACGTCTCTGAACCGAGGTTATTCAGGCCAGGACTGACAGAGCAGCCGAATAAAATTCCCCCTTAAACTTTTGTTTTCAATGCATGAACGGCACAAGTCCGTCTTTCCTGCCTGGTCCTGATGTTAAACCAACAAAGGTGAGAGGAAGGCTAAGTGCTTGAATGGGCATGCCGCCTGTCAGTTGCCAGGAATAATTACTCCAAACATTTGCTGGGTCGATGCGGTGAAAAGCAGCACCTCTGGTATCGAACACATCCTCAGCCACCGGGTGAAAAGGCCACATACCGAGCTAATTTGTCGAGTGTGTGCGTGCGTGTGTTTGTGCGTTCCCATATAGGTGTTTGGTGGTGCGGCGGTTTGCAGAAACCGGCGGTGTAAGTTGATAACGAGTGTATGTGCGAGGCGTGTGTAGTGTCGGGTTGCCCCGTTGTCTTGGGAGAGCGTTGCGTTTCGATCCTCTCCAGGAATCCGAGAGTTCAGCTCGGCGAGCACGTGGACAGCTAGCCGGGAGGGAAAGCCTGTGATTGGCTTGGACGGTGAAAAGCAACTCTACAGCAGCAGCTTGGGTGACAGTATACAGTTCTCCCTTGACACAGTTGAGTGCACCGCTTCCACGCACTGTAAGTGTATTGTTAATGTCTCATAATTGCTAGCATGTGCACGCATGTATTCCAGGAGGGGGTTTTCCAGTTGCTACAGCGGCTCAGACGCTAACGTACGGGCAGCGTGAAGTCAGGTGTTTTGTTTATGAACGCGTATCTATGCATCTGGGTCTATGGATGTAACCGTAACCTCCTCCGTGTGACTGGAGCAGGTTTAAGCTGCCGGGCCGGTCCTCAGGTGAGCCACCGAGGCAGTATGGGTAAGGCGATCCACCTGAGAACTGCCCAGGGAATTGTGGGCCATTGTTCCGAGGAGAAAGGCAGGGCCCTCCAGCGTGTGTCCGCTGAATAAGAGCCACTTGTGCCATTTTACACAACATACAATAACACCACCACAGGATGAACCAATCGAATCAACAGGCTATTCTTTTCCCCCTGTGCTGTGACCTCGTGTACAAAACCTGCAATTATCACTTCCCAACCCACCTTAGCCCCACTGGTAAACAATACAGACACCACATAACATTGTTCCTCTCCACAAAAACATGTGGCCTTGAAAGGCTATATTCCAGTCAGTATATGTTTTGTGAGGCAAAGTAACTGATGCTTCTTTTTTTTCCAACAAACACAATAGGTTCTTGTGCCTTTCCTGAAGCACAGAGCGGAGGAGAAGATGCTGCAGCCTGGGATTAGAGCGAAGAACCTTGAAGAGACGCAATTAAGTTGTTTTCTTCAATTTACTTCTTTGCCATTGAGACAACTTTTAATTTGTCCCATTTTCAGCTTTGCAAACTTAATGACCTATTGCTGTGGGTGGCCCAATTCAGTCCGCCTCAGTGGCTTCAATTAAACTGACGTTTACCCTCTCAGAAAGACAAAAGATAAGAATGTGAGATTAAGCGGGAGAATGAGAGACGTATTGCAAAAGGTGAATCATTTCTATATAACTACAGCTGGTTCTCTTTGGGAAATAAAACAGCGAGAAGCAGGGAGGGTGGGGGGCTGCACAGCCATAGGCGAGCACATTCTCTGCTATTGAATTTCACATGTTTCCATTTCACATACACGCTTATATCCAGAAGTGCCACAGATGCAGATTTTTTTTTGGTCCGTCTTGTCCAGACACTTTCAGGTGTCAGGAGGAACGCTCGCTGTGATGATTTACAGCCGTCTTTAGAAATGACAGGTAGGATCTACGAGGGGTTTGGGGAAGAATAGTGGGGCGTGGGGCGTATTTGTATATGTGTGTGTATGTGGGGGCAAGACCAGGCAGATGTGGGTGGAGGTGAAAAGGGAGGCTTGGTTAAATACACCGTTGTGTGGGTGCCAAACACCCCACCAACGCGCACCTCCTGATGCTCTTCAGATCCTCTCTGCTCCATCCTGCTACGGGGTGTAGTTAGCGGAGGGCACACCTTCTGCACACAGACTGACCTTTGTTTCGCGCGCCTACCTGCGCAAAGTGCCTGTCACTCACGTAAACACGCAGCAGAGAGCGAGCGGTGGAGGGAGGAGGCGGGGGGCGCCTTTAATACCCGCTGTCAGTCTCCCCTCTGACCTCTCCTGCACATTCCTCCCCTTCTTTGCTTATTAGCCGTATATTAGCTTTCCATTTGCTTCTGCTCACCCCTGACGGGCCGTGTGTTGTCATACGGGCGTTGCGGACGGCCACATGAAACCGTTTGAGCGGTGGGCACAAAGGTAGCTCTGTTTTTCCAGACGCGAGGCTAGCCCAAGCGTTGGTAAAGACTGACAGCGAAAATGGGCTGAGAGCAGGATGTGTGTGTGTGTGTGTGTGTGAAACCACTCCACCGCCCCCCCGCTGCCCTCCCCGGCCCAAAACCCAAGCCAGCCAACACCTGAAGCTTATTAAACATAAATCTCCGCAGCTCCATAGATGTAACTTGAAACCCATATTGACTTTTAGGGGGAGCTTCATAAATCTTTTTGCTTCTCCCCTTCCTCCCGCGTCAACATTCCTCATATATGCCGCAGAATGTTGCTTCAAAAATGAAAACATTTGCCACTCTGCTGTTGACAAAATATCTAAACTTTACGGGCGTGCGGTCCAAGCGTGGCACATCCCGAGAAACGGGAAAGCGCATAAATATTGATTCTGTGGTGAAATGGAATCTCTGTTCACTCAAAGTGGACGGGACCGATGTCATGAGTACTTTCATATGGAGAAAATATGAAACTGCTCATTTTGAAGGAATGTGTGAACTGCTCTTATTGTAGTGATGAAAGAGACTCTGTGATAAATGGGACTGACACCAAACGTTCCATATGTTGCTGCCCTGCAAAAACACATTTTTTTGCTCTTTGTTTGAGGCCATCGACCGACATTAATGACATATCTTCTTTTAGAGGCGGCAAACCTGTCATAGTCGCCCACACATTCAGCAATAACAGATGTATTTGGAGTTGTGCTTGTGTCCACCTGATATGAGTCCAACATCCACTCTCCTTTTAACTCCAACCAACTTCTGAGGGAAACATTTGGCTTTTTAGCTGCTAAATGCTCTGCCGTGTTCACCAGCTCGTCACTAAGTGTGTCTTTGTGTTGTTTGGCACTGAGCAGGTTGTCTATAATGGATTTTTAGAGGAACCTTGACCCTGAAAACAGTCTGCTGCAGCCATCCATGATGGTTTGGAAGCAGTGAAAGTGAACCAAAACAGTCAAGCGACTAAACAAGGAGCTGAAACATTGTTATCAAGAATAAACTGATCATAAACACTTTGCTTATTAGCTTAGATTGGAAAGAGAAGGTAACAATAAAGAAAAGTTTTTAAATTCAATCCAATAAGCACACTGTATTTATTTTTAATATTAAATAACTGGTGAAAATCAGAGAGAGACAAAGCCAGTTTTAAATTGGATAAAACACCCTGCAACCTTATGTTTATTTCATTTTTATTATATATTGTTTAAATTACTTTGAGAGACCCTGGAGCATAATCCTCATTGCTCATTTGAGATTTCTTTAATTTTTTTCTCTTACTCCTATCACCACCAGCATTTTCTGAGCTGAACTTTGTTTAATGAAAAGCACCTCTTGCTGCAGGAAATGCAGTAATATGTGTGGGAACGTATAGTAAAAATATGGCTGGAGATGTGCTCTGAATATTTATCTAATATTGGTGAAAAAACAATTTCAGTACCTGTCTGTACAGTGGTGTGCTGTAGGCTCTCTGACTTCTGATAACACAAAGACTCCACAATCAGAAAATTGTATTCATTACTTTACAGCCACTCCTGTCTTAATGATTGTGGATGGGAGAAAAGTGTCTTTAGAACAGTGTGCGCTAGTGATGCTGCAAAATCGGTCCAAAATCACCTCACAGACCAACCCAGTTCCATGCACACAAAGTAGCCACGTCATTTCTTTGCAGTACGGTCACATCATGGTCACTTCATGGTGTAAAGCCCCTTGGCAAAATTATTCACACCGGTGAGGCACCATTGCATTGAGCTGAGGTGAAAAGGAGTTACAGAAGTATGAGAGTAGCAGCAGGAAAGACGGGAAGTGATGACTGGTGGGGGCCCGAGGTGCATTTAGTTTACCTTCGAGATGAATATATCAGCAGGGAAAGGGAGAAAATCGATACCATGACTTGCGAGTACACCAAAGCGTTATAATACGTCCAAACATCTGGGTGCTATTCCCATCTAAGAGACACAGCAGCAGGATGTTCCAGACCGGGGGGACCCGGTTTGAATTTGCGGCTTCATCACAGGCTGCCACTGCCAGAGCCCTGGGCTCAGAGCCGCAGAGTTCACGACACGCTTCCCTCCCTGGAAAGAATGAGTGATCCCTGCCTACAATAAAAATCGGGTAGCAGTTTGATGTGTGTTTATACGTGTGTATGTGTGTGTGTGTGCGTACATGAAAGTGTCAGTGGGCAGGATTGGCAGCGGCTGGCGTAAAAGGAGAGCGGAGTAGAGAAGAGTGGAGGTGTTATAAACCGGGGACGTGCACAAAGGGCCCTCTGTGCAGGGGTGGCCAGTGGGTCACACACTCGCTTTCACACACACACACACACCTTCCTCAACCTGCCGCCACTACCTCCCCCAGGGGAACCTTCCATTCTGAAGCTGCCCAGCGTGAGCGGGGTGAGCTCATATAAATAACACGACAAATAAGGAAAAAGTGAGCGCCGAAAAAAAGGGAGATGGAGAGAGCGGAGGAAAGACATGAGAGGGGAAAAATGCAGCGACAGCAGCAGCCTGTTGAATAGGGATTTCTTCTCTCGCGCGACAATGTCTCATTGTTTTTAAGAGAGGGGGGCGAGTGGGGAAAAACCACTGGAATTGTGGAATGTATGAGTCTCATTCATTACCCCCATTTTCTCTTGTTTAAAACATCCCCTGTAATAATAGTTGTGCTCACATACATAAATACAACAGTGATTTCCTTTGGCAAGCGGAGCTCTTATGACATCTACCCCCAACAGGCAGAAGAGACACTGAGACTGTGTATGTCTGCGAGAATGAGAGAGAGAGAGAGGCGGCTCAAAACGCGTGTTTATAGACTCTGGCATGCATTTGTGTATTTGTGTCTGTGAAGCACTGATGGTTTATACAAGAAGCTGTACTCTTTACCCCCTGCAGAGCGCGGACCATCTGACAAGCTGGTTGGCACACACACAAATCTGCTACCCCACAGTGCTCCTTAATCCTTAATAAAAACCTGAAGCACTAAACAAACATTTTCAGGAGAAAATTGTAGCGAGGCAAAAAAAAAAAAAAAAAGGGAAGGAAAAAAACTTGTCACCGGTTGCTTGTTGTGTTTTTTCTTTTTTCTTTGGGTACCCTTGCGGAGTAGTGCCGTTGTTGTTCAAAGTGGAGCCCCCCTCTCCCCCCTCTCCAAAAACCACACCAAAAGGAGGCTCCAAATCCAAACATTATGGCTGGAGTCACACAGCAAAGAAGGCGAGCGTCCAGCGAGCGGCACCGGGCGACTAAAACAAACAAACACAACGCAGGACGAAACCGCAGGAGAGCTCGAAGGCAGGCGTCGAGTCGAAAAACGCTCGCCGACTCTCGCCTGTCGGGGGGACGTCCTCCGAGCTGAGCCTCTCGCTCTGCCAGACAATTTTCCATATGGGGCTCCGCTAACCCATAAAGATTAACTATCTGATTCTCTCATGAGAATCCAGACAGAATGCTTTGTGATGGGAAACACACATGAGAGGTGAGATTAATGGAGCATTATCCAAAGACTGCAACAATCCAAATAGTGCACCATTTGCAGGGCCCCTCCTCAACCCCCCTCTTTCCCCCTTTTCCTCCCTTTCCGATACAGTAGGCCTCCATTCAAGAGAGGCGAACATAAATATTTACAGTAATTTGATGCATGCATGTAAGGACAGGACTTCCAAAGACAACCACCATTGGCCGGTTGCTGTGGAAACAGAAGTTCACAACAAGAGATCCAAACTCTCCAGCCATTCGAATCATAACGTGTCGACCATCTCTCGCCTTTGTTTGGACTTTAAAAGTAGTGATTTCATTCTGTTCTGGAGTCAAAATAGAAGCAGGTGTAAAATCCTGGCTTCACTGGAGCTCCGCAGGTGAAGACATGCAGCTTTGGTTTAATCAGTTATTTTTCTGGATGAATACACCTCAGACTTGTCGGGTATGTCTACTCTCCGGGGCTAAGAGGTAAATTGCTTCATTGAAGTCTTAATTGAAGGTTGACCTCTGAACTCCCACCAAGACGTTGCTTCACATGCTCCCCCCCGGGCGGCGCTCTGATTCACATTGTTCAAAGAGAGATCTGGTGGAGCATGTAGCGCTGAGAGCCTCGCCTCGGTAAAAGGGCTGACATGTTACGAAACAGTGAGGCGAGAGAAGAAATAACCGGCTTCTGAGGTCTTACTTGATACGGAGCTCCAAACGTGTCAATGAGAGCGAACTTGGCCTCGAATCAATATTGCATCACGGGGGTCCTGGTGGCTACAGCCCGGACACACAGAGGCTGACATGAGCGGAGGAGACAGAGGGTATGTAGTTTGCCTCTTGGGGAATGTTTCTCAGGGTTCCCAAACAGGCCAAAACACACTCAGCTGTGGTGGTAAGCAGATGGCTGCCTGGGCTGATGCATGTCTTTGTGCCGAGGTTGATTTCCTGCAGCCAGCGCTGACAGGGAGTGATCTGGTGATGCAGTCCTGGACGGGGTTCAGGGCCTCTAACTGATTCTGACAATCCAGGAGGGACGATGGTTCTGGCTCTTCTTCCAATAGATAAACACCTAAAGGAAGAATCTGCTTTTTTACAGCTTCGGTGCTATTTTAGTAGTTTTGGCTATAATAACGCTATGCTCACCAAGTATATTGGGAACAGGCTGACATCACTACAACAAAGCTGGACGGAGAAAGACAAGAGAGATCAGAGGATTAGACAGGTGGTAAACAAGCCTACACTTAAGGCAGATCAACGAAAACCACAGCTGTTTGTGAGCTCACCTGACCTGCCCTGAAACAAGGCCTCGCTGCACACGAAAATGCATGACAACTTCTTTAATTATGGCAGGTCAAAGTTGAACCAGGGATCTGCAAGGTTTAGCTTTATTGTCGCTCCACAAAACAGGGTGGCAGCCCCGTCCATGCTACACACACAGAGACATAACAAGTCAAAAGTCTCAAGAAAGCTGAGAAGGTCTTTAATCTAAGATGGAGCTCAACAACAACACATTTGAGAAATACTTTTACTTCTTTCTTTTGTTCTCTCGTCTAGATTTTTAAGGCTGATCTGGGTCGACTGTCCTACTCCCCTTCACACTGCCAGATCTCTAATTTGGCGAGTACAATGTATGGTTGAACACTTCACAGAATTTCTAAATCAAAATTGCAACATGGGCTCCACTCAATATTTATTGAAGGTGACACGTGTGTCAAAAAATCAAATCTCGCCAAGATGTCCTGGCCTGCACGTCATATTCTACAGCCTTAAGAAAACATCTTTGTTTGGTACAAATCAGCAATAATCATTTTAATATGTCTTATAATAAAAATGGGAATAATGATGCAAAAATGATCAGTCCATCTAACATAAATCATATCACAGAATCAGTCAAAACAATCGCAATGAGATATATTTTAAAAATCATTCAGTCCAAGTACGATGTTATCTTTGCCAAGATTAATGGTCAAACATACAAAAAATGAAGCTGGATGAAACTGGAATTTCCCTTTAAAGGATTAGGCTGGCCATATTGTTTCTGACCCTGTTGATGACGTAAATCTTTAAAATAGGTTCTGGTCTTTTATGGGATTTGTTGACAATAGCAGAAAAAAGAGAAAATCACCATTAACCTTTCAAGATGATTATGTTTGTCTGATTACTCTGTCTCGTATAGAGAAGCCCACCAAACATACCGCACAGCACAGAGAGCTGTCTGTGAGCTGATAAATCAACCTGCAGACACGTACGTCTGTCACAAGTCATAAGTCACTCCGATGAGCCGGGCCGCTCAGAGAAGAGGCTCCTAATCAGGCTCTGTGTGCTAAAAGCTCAGCCTCGCTCTCACACCTGGACCGGCTCCAGGGCCCGTGCTTTAAAGAGCTGTCAGTCAAACGCTTAAGCTCCTGTGCGCTTGGCTCGGGGCGCCACTTAACCCGCCTCCAACGACCGCACCTGACTGAGCTTGTGCTGGGACGTCACCTCACCGCGGGGGAAACAACGCTGCACCGGCTCATCCTGTACCTGCTGCAATATGTGCCAGCCACGGTGTCACAAGTGGGAGCGAGGGAGAACTGAGTCAGCTTTTTGTCACTCTCGATGATTTGTGAGTGAAAGAGTTGGACGTTACAGTGGGAAAGTGCTCGGATGTAGCAACGCCTCTCAGATATCTCCATGCACTCGCATTGCCCTCATAGATCTTGGCAAGCCTTGGTGAAGTGAGATACTGTAAGAAAATAAAACAGGGGCCTTACAGCGCTGGACCCCGGCCCCTCTCACACAGCCTGTGCGCTGTGCGCTGCCAGAGCAAACATGGTGGCTGTTATTGTAGAGGACAATTACATACAGTTAAAAAGTATACTCCTCAGCCAGCGCCGGCCTGTTTTAAAAACCCACTGTGAATAGAAGAACAAACACTGGGAGGAGCACACACACACACGCACACAGCACACACAGCACACACCAAGTGAAAACACGCCGGCCACACATACACACACGTGTATCCGTGCATTTGGCTTCAGCCAACCGTGAACTCCCAGGCATCCACTTTCACCCAGCCTGACTGTTCGTCTAGCGACCCCGCTGTCCGGCGTCCAAACGGCACAATTATCCGCAATTTATGCTCAGACAAAACGGATCACTTCCCTGGTAAATGAAATTCCCCATTAGGAAGAGCAACAAGGGAGGGGGGGGGGGGGGGGAGATAGGGTTAGTAACCCTTTCTCTGGTATGAGACAAGCGAGGGCCACAGGACATGCCCGGAGCCACCCCCTTCCCAGAAGTGAAGTCATACGGGTGCACCAAGGATCAGGTGTTTTAGGGGGATTTTTGAAAAGTTATTTGGCAAAAAAGTAAAGAAGAATGCCGCTTGAGGATGAAAGTACAGGTAGTTCTTAGATGGGACAGGGCAGCGAAGCTCATTAAGAAAATCCTTAACGTGCTCTCCCGCCACAGTCTCAGCCATTACACTCTGGCTAATATTCCAGCAAGAGACTTGAACGGCTCTCTCTTAATGAGTGATGAGAAATTAAAAAGCAGCGGAAATCCAATGCTGTGCTTGGATCCAACTGCATTTTCATTAGCTCTTCAGATACCCATTAATCACGTTAATGAGCCCGGGGAAGTGGGTGGCGACAACAAGAAGATCACTGAGACGTTGTTTCGCGAATGTTGGTGCGAGTCGTAAAGAGCTCTGGCTCGTCTCCAGCTCGGCTCCGACCGGGAAACAATAACAAGTGTATCTAGTTGACTCAATCTGTATCATGTTGACACTGCAAACCCAGCTCAGGCAATTGTTTCGAAAGACTACAAGTGAATGTGTATTGGATTTCTTCCCAATGTGAATGTCTTGTTAAAGTGTTATTTATGACATATAAAACTGCTCCGACTCGGCAGTCTTTTTTTTTTTTTTTTACGAGGCCTAGCTAAGTTGCTCAAGCCTCCCGGATGTTTAACTCAATTCAAAGATACTCTTGATTTACCTTTCATCTTGCTCACATGTGCTTGTTGGGACACGCAGGCTCTCAGCTCCTATATTCGCGGATGTATGAAAATGTACACAGACGTGCATGGGGACGCACACCTAATAGGAAAATTCCATCCTTGGACGCTCTTGAAGTGTCGAATGTAATCAATCTTTCGCTAAGTGGGACGTTGGACGTGTTGCAATTTATTTTTCAAGTGTTCCCACTTTCACTCCCCCTGTCTCATCTTCAGCACGTCTGCTCCTGGTTGTTATTCCCAACATTTCCAAGAATGACTGGGACAAACCCAGAATGTTTCTGAATAGGTTGAATTTATAAGTACAGGCGGAAAGATCAGCAGTCGGAGAATGAGCTTCCCCACTACAGAAAAAGTGACAGTTGTGCCCATAACTTTAGATTAAAACACGCACTGTGGCTGCATTGCATTCTGGTACATTTAAGCTTCAGTGGGAGGAAACCTTATTATGTCTGGACTTTCTCAGATTAATTTCTCTGTCTCACTGTTTAGCATCCATGTAAAAAGATGAGTCTTCAGAAAGATCTTGCCATTTAAATCTACAGTACTGTAACTGATTTGGCAACAAATCACTGACATATTATTGTCTTACAAAGATCATGTGGTGAACTTAGTAAGAAGCAATTGGCAAATTGACACATTTAATGCCAATATTCTCTCTCTTCTTAGCTCTACTTTTATTTGCACCAGATCCTGAGGGGAATAGTAGCTCTTAAGCTGCCAAATGCTGCAAAATATTCACCAGCCTGTACCTAACTTACCTGCTGCATAGATCTTCATAGATACAGCAGCATACAGGAGGTTTTTAGAGCTACTTAGAATGGCTGGAAGAGACACTATGGGCTGGAAAACCAAAACAACAAGCTGAAAGACAACAAAACAATTATTTTTCTGAAACCACAGTTATGTTCTGTTTGTATGTGTCAACATTTCTACAACCTGTGTGGAGTTTTATGTACGAGCTGACTTTCTCATGAGGGTGGAAAAAGGCGCAGCAGTGGTGTGACAGCGAGGCAAGACCTCTTTTTAAAACCAGCATTCGCTTCCCAAAACTGGAAACTCTGGACATTTTGTGGCCATATTAGTGGTGGCAAACTGGGTATTTTAAGCCAAAACATGATGGTTTCCTAACCGTTACCAAATGGTTATTGTGCCTAAACCAAACCAGACCTCAACCACAGCGTTTTCACAACATAAAACTGAAACATAAAGTCTCAACATATCTGTGGTTGGCAGAAACATACATTGCCAACATTTATTCTGGTTTGCCACTACTAGCAACCACTTCATTCCAGCATTATCATAAAAATATTTGTTCTAGTTCCTTCCCTAAATTTTTTTCTGCTTTCTGAACATTTTAGTGGGATGACATGCTGTCGGTGTGCGGTCAGTCATTAGGAATAAGCATTATGTGGCATCAATAAAAAAAACAGACCCAAACATTCAACATAATCTGTTGTTCTTGTGTTTTATTATGTTTTTATTTTTTTATTTAACTGCATGTTAATGATATAAGCTGTATTTTGAAGTGGTATTGAACTGGACTGCATCATCTTGACAGGTGTTTCTAATATTTTGCCCACTCATGAATGTAAATAGGGTGGCCAAGATATTAGAGACACCTCTGAAGATTATCCACTCCAGTTCAACACCACTTCAAAATACAACTTCAATGATGGACTGTATTGGATCACATTAGAGTGGACAAGTCTACCTAATGCTATGGCTGATTGGTGTAAATGCACATATTCACATTCATGCCATCAATAGCCCTACTATGCAAACGCAGCTGAAAGGACACAATCTGGCATGTACACACACATACACGTGGTTCCCAAGGTCACCTGCGTATGACAGATTAACAGCATAAATGGCTGCTGTGTGCAGCTCTAATGACTGATCTGTCATCAGTTTTCATTAAGTGCCCTGAGTTTACCAAGGTGAGACCGTTCTGTCTGCACAGTCTGGATCCAGACGCCAATCGTCCTGCGGACTGTGGACGAGAACAGAGAGAAACTTTGGAGCAGCGCAGTGACCTGAGCTTCCAGTAAAACAGCGGAGCAGCAGGGAAACTGGTGCTGCGTGTTTGGCATGTGCATACAGAGCCTGTGACTCGGGTCGCTGGCCCTGCGTCCTTCAAGGCAAATACCAGCAAAGTCATCATTTGGAAGAAAAATAACATGCCTCATGAATTCCAGAGTAGTCTACAAGATGTGTTGCTTGGGCAATCATATGCTTGTCCAATCGGCAGGAAGTAACCGCAGACACGAACCATGTTTGTGCAGAAAAGTGAAAGATGAAGAAACGCATTCATCTTCCAAAATGAGCCACTTATTTTTGAAGTTCAAAATTAAAAAAACTGTCTCGCTGCCTGCGGGACATCAGCAGTGATGGTGCAGAGCCAGAGCCGGAGCCAGGGGGGCCAGGACAGGAACCAGAGCCTCCAGCGTGTCACCTCAGACAGAACACACAGCAACACGAGGAGATCCCTCTCTAAAGCCCAGGAACACCGCTGACAGTGTTTAGACAACTGCTTAAGTCTCCGTTTCCCGCTATAACTCACCCTGCCTCCTCTCTCCTCCTCCATCCTGCGCCTCCAGGAACACGGGTGGAAGATGCTGAGCTGAGAGTCAGAAACAGACGGAGAGGGAGCAGAAAACACAGAAAATAGATGCACACACAGATTTCACTCTGTCACTAGATGGTGCTGGAATCTCCGGCGACTTTGTAAATAAGTGTCAGGGAATGTGATCTGTAAACAACATTAAAGATGACTGAGAGGAAGGTTTATTTTCACTTCCTGTGCTTTTAGAAGAGAAAATCCTGCAATAAGTCAAGGACATCGGCTCAGATTATCGGCTCTGCACAGAGGCAGAGATGTGTATTTCCCACAGCAGGGCAAGATAACATTAGTTTCGGTGAGATTAACAGAGACTTAAGGAGAGCTGTTTCCTATTTAATTAAACATTAATATCGCGGGCAAATATTCAACATATTTGATTGATCTGGTTTATCGCAGTCAAACAAATAGCACAGATAGCCATCTGGAGCAGAGACCTATCCTAAAATGCCCTTTCATAACTGCACTTATAAATAGCTTTGAATCAAATCCCTGTAAGAGCTGAAAAAAACCAAAAAAAAAAACCAAAAAAAAAAAAAAAAAAAGAAGGAAAAACAACCAGAGAGTTAACATGCTCCCCCTTCCAAGAATAGGCTGTACCACAAGGTCCAGGATTGGATTTTGTGATAAGCCAGCCATATGAGCTGCATTCTCTATCTGCTCTGACCCGGCTGCATGTGAGCCACAATAACAAAGGCAGCTCAGCAGTGGGCCCCAGGGTCCGTTTACTCAGTGGTGTAATGTTTGTGCTCTCATGGCCCTCGCAGCAGCCGAGCGCAGCCCTTATCAGGGGCCCCGGCCTGGCTCGGCGCGGCCCTCTGGAGGGCTGCGGACTACACCGCGCTGTGTACTCTACCACTGCAAACAACCCTCGCACAAAGGCGAGAAAAAAGAGCAAAGGGTGAGGAGGTAAAGAGGGGGATGAAAAACAGAGGGATCTGATGCCTGGGGTCTTGGTTGCTTTCCATAAAGGGGCCCTCCATCCCTGCTCCTCTGGAGGGAAAGAGGAGAGGAGGGTGGAGGGTCGGAGTGCATTCCTCTCCCCTCATGCCCTGGAGGGGTGTCGGCTTTGGCTGCCGAACGGGGAATGAAGGCAGGCCTAAGCCCCTGCAGACACGCAGGCCTCGGCTGGCTAATGCTCTGCTGGCCTAACAGCAAGCAAGACAGAGCCCCCAACCCCAAAGATCTGACCAACCAGAGGGCCCCTCCGGTCCGCCTCTCTCATTCTACATGGATGTGCTTGTGCGAAACCAATCTCGACTGTGAGAATAAAAGTATTATTGTAAGAAAAGCTAGAAAACAACAAGAGACGAGTGTTTATAGAAAACATGTCCTGCTGCGAACTGAGCTGAACTCATTTCAGTTGTTTGGTGAGTCACAGTGCCAGTCCAGCCAGGGGAGAAATGGACTGCTCCATATTTTCCATCCTCGCTGCTGCTTTTTGGGCTTTTCTCCTTGACTGGCAGGCGGCAGGCTGGCATGGCCATTGTAATTTCCAGCTCTGTCCTTTCTCAAAACGCCTCAGAGAATAGTGCTTAATGTCACTCTTCGGCCAATTCAGTCTAATTGGAAATATCACATCTATAAATACCTTCCAACCGCAGAAGAACGAAAAAAACAGAGCAGTTTTCTCGAAAATAATCCCAGTAGACGTCTGGAGAGATCAATCACTCCGAAGTGGTGATGATGCCACTTTGAAAAAGAACAACTTCCACATCCAAAATGAAATAAAAATTTCCTCTGTGGACTCGCGGTGCCAGTGAAATCTTCCCAAAACCCACTGAGAAACCTGTTCCAGTTTAGTAGAAACCATCCCACACTGTGACCAAAAGAGGCCTTCCTTCCATCGAGCAGCCAACCCGCCAACCCGCAGCTCTCTCTTTGCCTCATGTTCTCTCCGGTTCTCCCGAAAAAACCAACAACCAAATAGGATGCAGGCCTGCAGACTGTTTTGAATTGCACCCATAAAGAGGACGGGCGGGGAGACGGAGCGCTCGTTTTGGTCCCCAAAAGTAGAGGAATGTTAAGCATATCCCTAAGAAGATTAGGGGTCTCCTTGGTATAGCACACAGCTTTCCCTCGATGTGCCAAAGGACCCGTGCAGATCAAAGCCGCCTCGGACTTCCTCGTCATTAGCCGTGGCTTATCCCCAAATGCTTTCACCCTCTTGATACTGACCCCCCTCATTATCCCAGCACCGCCATCACTTCTGCCGGCTTTGGAAACAGAGTGCAGGGCTCTGGCGCAGGATGTGATCCCCCCTCTCAAAGACCCCCTTCCTCTCCCTTATTGAAAACGTTGCACTCACTCCGTCAGAGTCAGACGTAAACAGCGCAGGCGCACCTTTTGCAGGCTCTCTGCACACGTTTCATGAGCGATATCTATTGTTGTTTAGAAACGAAGCATTAAGATGACGAGTGGTGACGTGTGGAAAAGATGTTATGTGTTTATGCGAACATAAAAATGAAGCCTGAAAGGGAAACTGGGGAAGAATTGTTTGTTTTGATATTGCTGCTTATTCTTTTTCCTATTTCTCTTCCTTTGTTTACAATACTAAATGTGAATTTGTTAACATTCCTTCTTTGGTCCTTTGGCGTCTGGAAGCCATTAATGTCAGGAGGGTGCTTGCCAAGAGGGTTATAGGCATATTTATACACTTATGGCTCCTAATCAAAACAAAGGCTGGCCATCTGAGCCAAACATTTACAGTATATATTGTTTGTGAAATAGAAATACGGCTGCAGCAGAGGTGTAATTAATATACAGCGCGGTCACAGGGAAAGGAGCAAGTACAATTCGCCAGCTGCCACTTTGCGATCCATAAAAAATGAAGCAGTAATAGCTTGCACTGCGCTCTGCTTCAACCCGCCAACATCCGTCGAAGCGGCCCCCTATCACTAAAGTCAATACAGCTCGATTAGGCGTGAAGGAAGCAGGTTAAGAATGCCTTTGTTCCAACATTTATGAATACATTCCTCTATACTGTAGATTATCCAGCTCCAACACGAGAACAGGCCTGTCACACAGAGATGGATTTTCTCCTCAAAGCATAAAAGCGCAGAGCAATCCAAGCGTTCAGTGTGTTTGCTCAGGGTGTGCGAGGCCCGCCGTGCCGGAGCTCGCTCGGAAAAAGGGTTGCCGGGAAGGCCACCTGAGCGGCAGAGAGCCCGAACACCTGTTCTCTGTTTGGTCAACAGCGCAATCGCCAGCGCCGGTCACGCAGCACAATGCTATCGGCGGCGATCTGGAGAGCGCTTATCTCTTATTGGCTCTGATTGCAGCCAATTCAGGCCAATTATAGGAGCTCCTGCCTCCTGTTCAGCGGGTTCCTGCCCTCCAGCAGCGAGGGCCCCCCGCTGCACGGCTGCCGCAGTTCCTGGACCGCGCCGGGGCCCGGGCCGGGGCACCGGGGGGAATTAAGATTTAAGCAAACATCACGGGACGTCGATTCCCACATATGGATGTGTTTGCGGAGAGGAAAAAGAAGGCGGAGCGGGGGCTGTTGTGACAGTGAAAACCTTGTCACAGCAATTACGTAAAACTGTTTTCACAAAAACACGGCTCCTGCTGAGTGGTTTGGACTTTTTCACGGATGGTTGCTTTGAGTTCTCTGCGAGGCTATGCGAGGTGAAATGAAAGGCTCTGACTCTTGTTTGGACTGAACTCGCAACCTTTCAGTCCCAAAATTGTCCAGCAGGCCACCCTGTCTTAATATTACACTGTAGTGCGAAGCCAGTGTTGTACCCACACCGCACCAATCACGCAATGATTAAATTAAGCTCCGTCATCGCCCTGGTGAGGATCAGCCTCGCTCGACGAGGTCGTGCCAGTGAGGTTGAGGGAAGGCAGGGCGCCGGTGCCAAAAGCTCGCCCCACCAAAGCCCTCCGGTGTGGATGAAGAAAGCAGAACCTGGCAGTGACCCCGTCCGTTCACACCGCTGCCCACTCCTCGGGAAGCAGAGAGAAGGGAGGGGGGAAGAAGAGGTTGAACACACCTCAAAATACACACACACTCACTGTTTCTCTTGGATGGACTCGCCGGCGTACGTCACCGGCCTGGCCGCGTTCGACCATCGCCGTGGAGACGATTCACAGCCCAGCCATTAACACCGCGGGAGCACTGGAAATCTTGACACAAACCTGGCAACGCGGGCGCAGCGTCCACGCACACATCCCGCCTGAAAACCTTAAATTGGATGGAGAAAATAGAATCGATCTTTTCATGCCTGAGAGCCGAGGCCGTGCCAGCGTGTGACGCCAGCGTCATGCTTACACAGTGTTTGCGAGAGAGAGAGAGAGAGTGTGTGTGTGTGTGTGCAGGTGAGAATGTGTGAATCAGACGAACATCTGAAAATAGCCAAGTGGGCACGGTTCGTGGAATCAGGTTAATGATTATTTGTCTCGTATAACTTTACTTTGCTGACACATGCATTTAATACTTAATACCTTGTGCTGTATGTGCAGTTTCAGACAGAGTGAAACACCGGAAACACAAAACAAAAATGAACATAACGGATGTGGCAGTGAGAGACAGGACACTGGAGGCAGAGCAGTGCCTCGACACAGGATGGAGGCGCAGCAGCACATACATCACAGAGGTGTTGATGAAGAGGAAGAGGATTCATCTCGTTTCTGGATCTTCAGCTCGGCCTGGCAGAGCTGCGCAGCGTCAACCCCTGACAGCTCCGAGTGCAAACGGAGAGCTCTGGAAAAACACGACGCTGGCCAGAGACAGAGAGGACACTGGATATGAAGAGGGGATTTAGAGAGAGGGGAGACAGAACTCCATCCAACTGCTAATAATGACTGCGTGTGCAAAGGGCAAGTGTGTGTGAGAGTGTGCTCCGTGGACTGAAATCCTGCCTAATGCTGGGTGTTGGCAGAGCATTTGTGTCGCATTATTTGCAGCACAAAACACTTCTAAAAAAGCGCATTTCAGAATTTGATTAGCCTAGCTTAGCATAAAGACTGGAAGCGGGTGGAAACAGCTAGCCAGGCTCTGTTCAAAGCACCAAAGTAATTAACATGTTACATCTTGTTTGACTGCACATAAGTAGTTTTAGAGGAAATTACATGCTCTAACTGCTTCTTTGCTACCTTTGAGCCTGTGCAGAAATCTGTATTAAACATATTGCCCACAATGTTGAACTATATTTGATTTTATTGGAAACAACAGAAATCTTGATCAGCAGGTTGTCACAGCTGATTCTCACACTGTCAACTCATTTTCTAACCAGCAACGTCGAGCAACCTTATCGGCACTCCTGCCTGTAATAAAGCACTAATTTGAAGTCCCATTAGGAGCTGAGAGCGTGCCAATTAACAGGTCATTAAATCGAGAGATTTATGACCGGACCTCTTTATGACACCCCGTAATCAGCGCAGTGTTAAATGTCAGCTTATCGCAGAGAAAAGGAAAGCTATTATCACTGCGAACAGTCAAAGCGTCGTCTTAAAGGGAAGAACAAGTGTCTCTCAGCACAGCAGTTTACGGAATCAAAAAGGTTTCTTGACACCAGAACTGGAACTTCGATGAGAAAACTTCTGGCAGACCGATTGTGTATTAAAAACACAGATTCCACTAGCAACAAAAGTAAGACAAATATACAGCACGTTGGCAGCTGCAGACGCTCAGACTGATTGAGATGTCAGCCTTTGCCACAAATATCTAAGATGGTTTCAGAAAAATCAACAGTCCAAAACATTTTCATTTTACTTCTAATTACTCCCAATTTTCGCTCTTGTTTTATTATATTTTCTGTGATCATGTTGGGTTTCAGGTTTCAGCAAAAACGCTAAAACACGTAGAGGCCAAAATGTGGTGACTGGCAGGGTGGGAGCTCATATCTAGGTCAGAACAGCAGTGATCACTGAAACGCTCTGAACAACAGGGAAGGAGAGTCCGAACCAATGAGACACACATGACTAACGGGGTGCTATGATCTGTGGAGTCATAGACCTACTCCTCCACTCATGGAAATTATTCTTGGATCGCCTTGAGAGGCGGCCAAGCCGTGCCGCAGTCACTGCAAATCAAACGCGAGGGGGGCACGGCACATATGAAAGTGTTTACGGGACCCCGTGGCGTGCCTCATTCTTTGTTTCACCCGCCCCTTCCCTCAATTCTGCCTGTCTTGTCATCCTCAGGGCTGTGTAAGCTCTGCGGTTTTGGCAAGCCGGTGCAGAGATCCCGGTAGTTCCTGTTGTGGGGAGAGCGACTATTACAACCCCACACTGCTACAGTTCACAGAACAATTATCCTAATTATCATTTCACCAAATAGAGCTATGATACCGAGCGATGCGGCGGCCACGGTTTTGAATGTCAGCTTGATACGCCTGATGTGTTTCTGTTCTGCAGTCTGTCTTCAATTTAGTGTCTTTTGTGTATTCAGTCGTTGGATGGATGAGCGGTCACTGTGAGAAATTTATGAAGCGACCACTTTCTAAACTTTTTTGCGCCCAGAGAAATGATGAAAAGCACAACTAGTTTTCCTTTTCTTCCCCCCCCCCTGCACATGTGGCAGCGCAGAGCCGGTCCACGCGATGAGAAAAATAAAGAACGAGAGATGTCATTGAGCGGGAGAGGAGAGTTAGAAGAGATGAGGCGTCCACTTGTCTCTGGAAGGACGGGGGGAAAAGTGGAGTCAATAATAGTTTATCTTCGGCCAAGACAATGCTCCGTCTCGCAACCCCCCCCCCAACCCCCCCCCCCCCCCCACCCCCCCCCCCCCACAACC
>JBCAUF010000044.1:8653354-8663436 GCA_038406115.1 Haemulon aurolineatum
GAATGATAACACAAAAACTTTTTTTCCACCCATGCTTAGTGGTAATTGTTCATCAATAAAAGGCTTCACCCAACCACAGACCATGAATGGAAAAAAAACGTTTTGTGTTATCATGCATATTCGCTGAAAAAAGGCCAAGAAAGCAAAAATTCCGTCGGGGTATGTAAACTTTTGAGCACAACTGTACAATAGGCCTGGCTTAACTTGTCCTCCCCTCTCATATATATCTGTTTAGATAAGTATTTGTTCATTAGGCCTCTTCTTTCTTCGTCTCTCGCCACCTTCTTGTTTGGTTCTCATTAATTTTCCTCACAGTTGTTAGTAGGATCTCTCTGCAGTGTCTATTTGTTATTTACACATAAAAAACACACACACACACACTGAATCTGGATGTGGTTGAAGCTTTGTCAACAACAGTTTGGTAAGAGATCTGTCAGACGCGTCTTGCCAGCGTGTTGACATAGCAGTGAGGATTTCCTATTATGCGTGGCATTAATATCACAAGATAAGCCTCCTGCTCTCTGCTTGGAAATTTCCCCCAAGTCCCGCACGTCTGTCAATCCGACGAAGTCTACACACCCCACCACGCTGTCTGTGCTGAGTCTTAACCTTGTTGGCAAATCATTAAGTCTCTTTCTCACACACGTAACCCTGATCATTCTCTGAGGATTAGCAGTGTGGAGTCATGTAAAAGCCTGCGCGGGAGCTGCAGACCACACCGCAGTAATTGACAGAGGCGGCACCACGCTCCCGACACAATGCGCTCATTGATTCCTCTTTGCTTTGGTAAATAGCGAGCCCTGGCCGCAACGTGCGCGCGTGGAAGCCACAAAAGAGCTGTTTTAGAGATAGCAGGGACCTTTTTAAAATGATTACCCTGTCTGCAAAGTCATTACGGCGGGGCTCGATAAGGGTTTTGTCAGCGTGCGGTAATGTTCCAGAGATCCTGTTGTACCCCCATGCTGCCCCTCGCCCCCCCCCGCTTTACTCTCTCTCTCTTAAATGGGTGCAGTGTGGTGTTGTGGCGAGGCGACGGCCATGGTCTGCTGAACACTGTGACATTCATCTAAATGGAATCAGATAAAGCCGGGGGGGCCTGAATACCTTCAACATAAACATCACCTGCAGCCCCCAGCAAGGGGCCCCCCCGGCCAACCAGAGTCTGCAAACATCAGGGAGCACCAGGGAGCTCAACCAATGGCACGGGTCGAGCTGGAGGGGAGGGAGGGGAGTCATTTCGGACCAATCCGAGGAGCGGCCGGGCGCTGATATCAGATGAGATCAGACCTGTGGGTTCCTTCCACGCCGGGCGATACCCCCAGATGTGGGCGAGGGGAGGTGACGAGCGATGTGAGAGTGATTGTGCGAGAGAAACGGATATGACCCCTACACGTGTAGATCAGATTCCCCCGTGGAGTGGAGTGGAGTGGACTGGGAGTAAGAAACAGTTGATAACAGTGTGGAGAAAGGTGTGAATCACAGTGGTGTGGAGAAGAAAGGCAGGTTGGGTAATAAGGAGGAGAAGCATCAAACAGGATGAATGTAGAGCGTGTACGTTTAACTTCTAACCACTGTATTTTCAACACGGGTCAAAAGGACACGAGCGAAGCGGCAATCAACATACCGAGACAAATAATTATCCTCATAAATGCGGCAGCCACTCAACCCAAATATAATCCCACTACCTGGGGTGTGAGCTGCCTAAAGAATGCTCCGAAACGTCTGGGGAGGGTGTTGAGAAAACAATGGAGGGTGGGATAATTACAGAGAAAATGAGGGATGAACTCAGTGGTAACCCTCAGGGGAGGAGGGGGAAGCAGAAGAAGAAGAAAAAAAAAAATACACAAACTGGAAAACATTTTGCACAAACACAGAGCGAGGCACAGTGGCTTTTTTTTTTTTTTCTCGGAGAGTTGCGTGAGCAGGCATGGACCTGCCCATCCCGGATAAAGCCGTCTGTCAGCACCAGAGGAGAAGGCGCTCATGGGAACTGGCTGACCCGCTGCACCTCGCCGCCTTTACCACACAGGCCTTTCGCAGCGCTGGCTCGGCCTCCGCTTGCAGCATATGGAGGTCCGGCTCGGTGACTACTTATACAGATGATTGAGAATGCGTAACAGCGAGACTACCGTACACGATTGATTTGGAGCCGGCTGTTAATTCTCGCCGTGTGTAGCGGCGAAGCGGCGAAGGCCAGTTATTTCCATCTGTTAAATGAACATAAGTGCTCCTCACAGCTCTGGATCCAAGCACACTTAATCTTGTGTTTCTGACACTACTTTGAATCTTGGAGGAAGGGGGTTTGGGGTGAAGGGGGGGCACCGAGAGGTGAAAGCCAAGCAGCAGATGGAAACAAGGCTTCCAGGAAATTAGCAGAGGTGGTGTGCAGCAAGAACATGAGTTGGCAAGGTCTCTGCCTGTTTTCTTTAGGTGGAAGAAAAGCAAGGACAGATAAAGAATATATAAGGTGGAAAGGGGAAGTGACAAGTGAGGATGGCTGGATGGGAGTTGTTATCGGAGCCATTTGGCTAGCTGGGTGGTAGGCTGAAGAACAAGCAGTGGGACAGAATAGAAATCCTGCAGCGAGGCCCCGCATACTGATGACCTGGCCTTAACGGCTGGATCGGCTCTCCGGCAGTTATTCATTAAGCCATTAAAGGAACACAATCAAGTCATTTGTGTGGCCTTGTGTTTCAGGCCGCTTTTCTTCTCTTTGTGCGCCTCTTTTTTTTTCCAGGGGCGAGAGAGACGAAACAGAATGCACGTCGATGAATAAATCAGAGGCGATGAAAAGAGTGAAAACGGTTAGACCTGGGCAGCGAGCTCGGGCCAGCTGTTGGCCCTCCTTCTGAGCAGAAAAGAAGTAATTAATTGCGGAAGCGACTCATGCAGGAACTAATTCGCCTCTAAGACAGTTTGATAAATGAATGAACATTCAAATTCAATCTACCTGGGTTGGAACTGAAGTTGGATAATTGCAAAGAGCACTTGATATAACAGGTCTTTTCTCACAAAGTGGCTGCCATTAAGCAGAAAGGAGCCACAGCCACTTTGCCTCCCGGTGAGGGGTAAGAGCGCCCTCTTGTGTCCACATCTTCACAGGAAACAACACGCTGACACCAGAAAATTAATAATATTGATTTTTATTGCCATCCATATATACACATATCTTTTTTTTTTCTTCTCTTGTAATATTCATAGCGCTTAAAGCATCAGGATCACTGTGTAAACAATCAACAGAGAACAATGAGAAAAGGCTTAACTTTGTTTAGTGCATCTACGTACAAAGAGAAGCAGCCGAGAGTTAATCAAACTAATGCCTAACTGTAATGAGGCAGTTCAGTGCATGTTGATTCTGTGACGCTGCGTGACATGATTGGAGGAGGGCACGCAGCGGCGGGCGAACCGCGGCCGATTATCTGCCGGGGGTCGGGCGGCTCCCCTGTGAGATCCTACTACAGTATGTCAGTGGAGCTATGTGAAACGGATCTACAGGAACAACATGTAGTCCCCCCAAAAATAGGCCTTGGTTGCCATAGTGACGCTGCCCTGGGGGGGTGAACTGTAACACGGAACAGCACCGACGTGTTTATGAAACACAATGACACACCGATAGGGTCCCGCGGATGGAGTCACTGTCTCGCTTCAGGACAACTAAAACACGTCACGAGGCAATTCAACACACAATCACGAAAGTCTTTGCATTGTCACGTGGATGCTTCTGATGATCAGTAGATATTGATTATGCGAAGATGAGGCAAAAGCAGCGCAGCGGGGATATGGCAGCAGGTTTGAACCAAATCCTAAACTGCTGTCTGTCAGTGTGATTGTGATGAGCGACGGTGGGAGCAGCACAGATTATTGTTCGTGTGTAAATGATCCATCAGAGGTCTGATTATAATGAATTACAACACATTTTGACAGCTCCTCTTGTAATGCAATCACACACACACATACACACACACACACACACACGCCGGAGAACAACCTCATTATACAAACATCAAAGAACACAGAGAGCGAAGAATCCTCTCAAGTCTTCGTAAAAGTAGAAAATTAAAAATTCCAGATTGGATTAATGGAATGTATTAATGAACAACCAACATCTATTTAACTGAACCGAACTCCGCACGAGCTAATTAAATGGTATCACTCAGGTGGCCGCTGTCAGATTCCTCTACCCTCTGCGTGCAGGGAGATAATACACTAATAAGTATCTAATAAGTGCAGGGTGGCCTGGCTAACTAATTTCATTGCCGTCCAACTGTTCCAGCTGCAGATGCTTGAGCAGTCGCAGGCTTTTGGTCGGTCACTTATGCAGCACCAGCTGCTGTGGATAAAACGCCCACCCTGCCGAGAGCCTGTGTGGAGCCACATATTGTGTCTCAAATTTAACATTCAAATAACGTGGCGTTTTTTGGTTAAAACAAGAGTGCAAAAAAACCTTAATTTTGGAATTCAGTCAGGGGGCGGTAATGGGGGGGCTATAAAAATGCCAGCACATTTTCAAAATGAAATAAGGAACGTGTTATTTCAAATTCATTCTGCCACATTTAATCTCAGCAGCGAACAGGCAAATTAAATGTGTCGAGCTACAACAGTACTTTGAAGTCATTAATACAGGCACGCAAAATAAAGCTTAACAAGCAACCATTAAAAAAAATCAAACGAGTTAAATGCATTAACCAACAAAGAACACAGACTGATATCAACAATGTGTATTACTTCACTTGTTGGGGGAACGGGGGCAAGAGTGTGTTTCTTTTGGGGCTGTTAACATGCATACACATATGCACACAAACACCCACTGGTCATACCAAACATTTAGAAATGTCATCACAGCCACAGACACAGGCGGACTCCAGTGACGGACTGACAGCTCCTCGTTTCTCCTCTCTCCTCATGATGCGGAGATGTTGATCATCATTCCTCTGGACGCCGCCACAGAGTTCATTCACAACCGCTTTTTTCCTTACTGGAAGCTGGACTGAACGGACTGAACCCCCCACCCCCCCACCCCGATTTGCACCGGAGAGCGTGTCGTCCGTTCCCATCCGAGCCTCCCCCGCCTTCTGAGGTCACTCGGTGCTCTCCTGGCCCAGCTCCACTTCCTCTTTGCCAAGAATGGCCTCTGGCAGGCCCCCCTCTCCCTGGAACAGCTCCTCCATCAGCTGCTCCCCAGCGCTGCCGGCCCGCGATGCCCACAGAGCGGCGCCCTCCCGCAGGCCCAGTGTGCGTAGCAGCCGTGCATAGTCCAAAAATGCAGCCTCGATGAGTTTATGTGCGGATGCGGGTCAAGGAGAAAGCTATCATCACCCAAAAACGTGCTTTCATTTAATGTCACGCTCCTCAACTGTCTGAGCTAAGGCCGTCTTTATGGATTAGGCGGAGCAGTTACATTGTTGTACTAATTTGAGGGTTGAGTACTAGAAACACTCTTACATGATGAGATTAGGTAAAAACAAGTACGAGCTACAGCCTCCAAAATGTGTATAATGTTGAATCAACACCTCTCAAACAGCTTCAGCATAAACTGGGCTTCACATCCTTCATTAATGGAGGCATGCGTTCACCCTCTCGCCCACTCGCTTTTGCTGCAGCTGCACATGAGTCTGTGTTTGGGTCCAGTTCAACAAAATATAGTAATTACACAGAAAACACTTTGTGCTGTCTGATGTACTATATGTGTAGTATTTGTTTGGTACACTGTGGGCCGTTGGACTGAGGACACGTTTCGGAAGAATATTGTGATAATAAAGTGAAATCAAAAGCAAAGTCGTGGCTCGCCTGTATTTCTAAAGAGGTAGCCGTGCAACAAAAAAGCAGGAACATCGGCGAATATTGAGTCAGCGTGAGAAGAGATTTGTTCTCTCTTGAAAGACAGCGTGGCCTTGCGCAGCCTTTGTCTGATCTCTATAATTCATAAATCACTTAGTGGCTACGAGCCAGTTCTGACCAATAAACAAGCCAGAGGGGCCGTCTTCAGTGCACGCCAATAATAAAACATTTCTGGATGAAATATTATATTAGGGTGGATCTCATTTTCTTTTATCTTGTCTTTTGTCTTGTTTCTGTGTATTGTTATATGTGAGGCAGCACAAACTATTTGCATTACAAATGAGCCTGGTAGAGCTGATGTATCCAGTGGCCATAAACGTTATTTGTCACCCTGTTCAGCAGGATAATCTCAGCTGTGTCATTGCAACAATGGGACACTATGCCCCATCCTATACATTAAACAGTCAACATATTTATAACTGCGGCAAAAAACAATGTCTAGCCTGTATAAGTTCTCCTCTGAGTCTGCGGCATATCTGAGCTACGGTCACAGTGTGATATTGGCTATTAAGAACATGTGAAATGTAGCACGATGTGCTCCGTGGAGCATCTAAATTGACCTTGATTGAGGAAGAGTTCTGCTGCTATCGAGCTCACGTCTGTAGTAGAGACGGACGGAGTTAGTGGCGCAGCAAGCTCTGGTTATAAATGGCCCTCAGACTACAGTAATGGCTTTTCAGAAAAAGGATATTGGATGAGTCGTTGGCCTCCATCACCCCATACTTCAGACAGGCTTCGATGAAGAGGGCGGCGCGATCAAAGTGCCTCATGCTGCCCAGGAGACGGAAGGAGCAAGAGAAAAGAGACATGCAGGAGGAAGAGGTGAGGGCTATTGTCAAAAACCAGCATCATCCCTGCCTTGATGTGCGTGATCCTAAAGCGTGCATCAACCCTGTCGTCCTCATGCCACTCTGACTCTCTGCGGGAGACTCTGTCGCCCGAGGCGCCTCAGAGCACGGGCTGTCGAGAAAAGAGGAGGGGAAGAAGACCAGCGGCAGATCGATGGCGAGGTAAAAGATGCAGGGTCAGACCATGCCGTACACTGTCAAGTATCCTTCAGTGTACTCGCGGGGGAGAGGGAGACGAGGAAACTGAGAAAGTGTTTGAGTGTGCGGATGAGAGGTGAGGCGAGTGGAGGTGACGAAGGTCGAGCAGAAATAAGTCACAGGGTAAATGCAGTTTAAAAAACTGGAATTTAAAAAAGCTTTCAAGGCAATCTCATTGATGTGCACGGACGATGCATCTGTGGATGGTTTAGCACAAAACACACTCACAGGGTTCGTGTTTCTCATTCAAAGATTCGACACTGTCAAGGACCTCCGTCTGGCTCGTGCACATTTTTGTGTTTGGCGTGTCCTGCCTCTCACCTGTGCAGCATCTCTCCCACTTTGTAAAAGCAGCCGAGGCTCAGCAGCACCAGGATGGCTTTGGACTTCTGGTTGACCTGCGCGGAGCACAGGTGCTCCGCCCAGCGCTTCAGCACGTCGGAGCTCTCCGCCGGGCTCAGACGCACCTGGAAACACACACACACACACACACACACACAACACTGAACCTCCCACTGCTTCAATGGTGCTTCAGTTGAATGGTAGCATGGTAGCGGGCAGCTTTAAATGTTTTTCCCAGATGTATTACTTGCGACGCCTAAGCTTATAAGAAAACCGAGTAAACAAAGTAGAACATAATGAGGAAAAAGTTCAAAATCAATAAATCAACTCTCACTCTAAATGTAATTAAACTATGCAGTTCGATTTTTACAGTCACCTTACAGTTTCCCATGGAAAAAAAAACGAAAGCACATGCATACACATCATGTGCACACTCACAGACTATCCAAACATTACCCAGTACAGTATCTGATGTTTTCCCGCTGATGGACGGCGTCATGCTGCGTTACCTTAGCCAGCCAGGCGGCGCGGTTCCACTCCCCGTAGGTCTGCAAGTAGCGGCAGGCGTCCGCCGCCTTGTCAATCAAACACAGCAGCTGTACTCCCTCTGACAAGACAGCGAAAAGGGGATTTGTGCGCGGATGTGAGACGGAGAAATGATGGCCTATCACTGCGCGGGGTGGCCAACTCTGCCCCCGACACCGCTGTGATGATTTCTTAATACGCTGTGAACACGCTGGCAGCAGCCGCGCTCATTATGCAATATGTGGACCGAGTCCAATCCGAAATATTAATTCCAAAAAAGCAAAACGCGAAGAAAAATTGCTGCAATCTTTTAAAAACCTATCATATTTAAAAGGTGTCTAATTCATTTAAGAGCCTAAAAAACAGATGAATTATTTAAAGATATTTCAAGGCTTTGTGCACACTAACATGAGAGTGGCGCATGTTACTGTTGTGCATGTGATTCTACCTGCCAGCTTGCCGTTGGCGATCATGTTGGTGGCCACCAGCTTGATGGTGGACTGCGAGGGTCCCGAGGAGGTGATGGTGGTCACGAGGCAGGCCTTGAGCGAATCACAGTAGTAGCTGGGGTTGTCGGCGCTCGTCTCCAACAGCAACTGCACGGCTCGGTCCGTCTGCGAGACGGGAGAGAGACGGGAGCGCAATGACCGGAGACGGAGAGAGGAGGCATTACGCGGGTCGCGGGCTGAACAAGGCGAAATAACGAGGGGAAATTGTGTTTATTATCGCGCTTTTCATCTGGTGCGGACGAAGGCCCGCGCCGGGGTCTGGAGGAGCACGCAGCCCGCTGATTGCAGCCTGTGATTAGAGGGAGAGCGCTGACATTGAGCAGGGAGAGGTGACTCCGGTCCCCACAGGCCGAGAGGCCGGAGGAGGACCAGAGGCAGCGCTTATTGTCCATCTTGCTTCATTAGGCTCCGCGGCACCGACACGAGCCATTTAACATTATGACAACACGCGTGTTGGCGCGGCTGAGGAGGGTGAAGGTGTCGCCGTGCTTTTGTCGCGCGCAGTCTGAGAGACCATGAGTAAGAAATCTGCCGCACGTATTTTCTTTTAATTATCAAAAGGATGAGGCAGCCACAAGGAGACAGGAGATCATCCGTACGTGGTTGAGGGGAGATTATGTTGAAGTGTGTAACAAGACGTTTTGTTTATCTGAAAACTGGGACATCTGAGCGGGAAGTCTGATCTAATTTCATGCACCGTGCGTCTGCAGCCTCCTATCAAGGCACCATTGTGCGAGCGATGCGGCGCAGTACTCACCTGGCCCAGCAGGAGGAGCTGGTCAGCGCACTTCTTGGTGTGGTCATAACTGGAGCGCTTCACCTCCTGCAGATGAACCCGATCCAACTGGAACTTCTGTTGAGCAGCAGAGACGGAGTCACAAGTTAGCACTGGCTCTGTTTTTTGTCTGCTTTTGTTCCTGTACACACTGCCTCTGCTGATCCAGGCTCAAACCTTGGATGTGTGTGCGTGTGTGTGTGGTAGAGAGACAGAGATGGAGTGAGTTGGTACACAGAATAGGACACTAAAGGAGTAATGATGAGCAAAAGAGATGTGGAGGACAATTATAGAAATACAGAGTCCAGAGATGGAGAGCATAATTATAACGTCTTTAAAATATTCAGGAGTTTTCAGTGTTTCTGGTGCCGCAGCCTCCAATACCGCCTTTCATTATTGGTGGCTTTCTCCACATTATTTCATTACATGTTCCCAGAGATCAAGATATGGAGGTTTTTTTAACGAGCAAATGATAGGCATGAAACATGAAAATAGCAATAGATATTTCAAAGTTTGAGCGCTCATCAGTTTTATAAGAGGACTGGAGGAGGAAATGAAACAATGAGGGGAGAGATAACAGCATAGTAGAAAATTTGTCACATGGGCTGTGTGTGTCTGTGTGTGCACCCTCGTGTATCTATATCCAACACAGGAGTTTTACTTCTTTTTTTTGGCACTTTATTATGATGAATTCCTCTGTGAGTCACAGCCGTGGGCATAAATCCTTGCAGATACCAAATGAGTTTAGCAACTGTGTGCTCTGTATTGGAGTCTTGGATATTAGTATTTACAGTCAGACTTGTGCCACTGGAGCTGCTTCACGCCAACGAGAGCCAAATCTAGTTGCAGACTGTCTGGGTAGCTCTCTGAAATGCTTAACTTTGTGATCACGGAGAGGCCCCTTATTAACACGGGGAGTAGAACTTCCTGAAAAAACAGAATGATGCATATTCCATAAAAAAAAAAACTAAAAAAAAAAAAAACCTAAAAAACACTTAAAGTAAAAGAAATTATAGGCTTTTTTTTGAGAAGTTTCAATAGCCTCCA
>JBCAUF010000044.1:8663536-8674583 GCA_038406115.1 Haemulon aurolineatum
AAAAAAAAAAAAACCTAAAAAACACTTAAAGTAAAAGAAATTATAGGCTTTTTTTTGAGAAGTTTCAATAGCCTCCACCTCTACAGGCTGAAATCAACAGTCCATTTGCATTCTGTTACTTCAAACCTAAATGCAAACTAAAAGCTACTTGACATTTTTCAGAACTCTCTAATCATCGTTCATTAACAAAAAAAAAAGCAAAAAAAAAAGCACAGTTTGTTTCCTCTCTTCCTCGGATATACTGCCTTGTGGGGAAAAAAAAAAGTCCAAATCTACTAAAAAGCACAGAACGTCTGTCTTCACTCGCACAGTGTGCCAACTTCTTAATTACTATCCACACTATTCCTCCAAAGAGAACTCCTCAGAAGTACTTTCTACAGCCTGGACACAAAAACAATGTGCGGTACATCAAAACCACAAAGAAACAAACCAAATCCGAAAAAACTTAACGCATTCACGACGGCAACACCAAGTTGGACTCCTTTGTCCGACACCGGCAAGCAGACGAGACGGACGAATCGATGCGCATCTTCTGAAAAAACTTTTTCTAGGACTCTTCAGAACAAACGTGGTCGATAATTAAAGCTAAGAAGAGAAAAAAAAAAAGGGAGACGACTCTGGGCATTGTTTATTAGGACCTTGAATGCTGCTTCAGCTATGTCATCAGCGGGACGCATTGATGCGAGCAGTGACACAGAGCAAACAAGAGGGGGATTTATTTATTTTTGTTTAATTGAGCGTATCTCGGTGTGGGCAAGAATCGCTGAGAGGAAACGTTTGGGGAATTGAATGTGTCGAGGGCGAAGCAAACGATAGGTTTGACCTCACAGGCTTCAAAGTGCGAGCTGCGAGAGCGGGACTTAAGAGAGGTAACAGAGGAGACACACAGGGTCATTAATAATTGAATGTGCTGTGTGACCGGGGCGATGTTGTTGACACTGTGGAGATTGTTTGTACGTGGTCTGACATGAGGATACTCACTGTCTCTGGATGAGTCCTGAAGGAGTTTGTTTTTAACGTTGACAGCTGGGGTCAGCTATTTGTCTCTGTTGTCTCTGCGAAACAAAGAGAGAAACGCCTCGTCTTTTTCTCTCGTTTCACTCACCTGGAAGTAGGAGCTCTCACACAGCACGTCGTTGCAGATGTCCAGGTGGTTCTGAGCCGACGTCGGGGCCCCTTCGCTCTGGGCCTGTCCCTCGGCGGCGGACACGCTCAGCTGACGGGCCTGGGCGAACGACTGGAGGTAGTGGGACGCCACCGTCCAGAAGTGAAGGTCCGACTCGTCCCCGAACAGCCTGCGGGGTTGCCACGACAACTGATCAGCCCGGGCCCCGGAGTAGTTAGTCAAGTTCTGCGGTCGGAGTCGACGCGCAGCGAGGGTCTTCCAGTAGTTTGCTCGCTAATGACCACAGCTCCTGCATCTTTCCAGCCCACGCCTCGCTCTTTCAGCGCGGCTCCCCTTCACCCCCTCCGCACATCCCTTCTGCCTTTTCTTCCCAGCCTCCTTTTAACATATCTGCACAGGCACACAGCTGTTGCTAGGTTACCCTGCCACATTATCAATGGCATGAAAACTTGGACGGACAGATGCAGAGGCATAATCGTGAGCTCTGTGCGAGGACACGGTCGCCGTACACACACACACACACAAAAACAGTCCTTGGGACTTTCCAGGTAAATCGCGGCTTTAATAACAGGATGTAAACGGGGGGGTGGAGATATTGCATTTCCGCTCAGACGGGCTGCTCCAGATTTGTCAGATGCTCGAGGGAAATGAGAACTGGAGCAGAGACGAGATCAGAGTTGCTGACACCAGCTCTCATGTCTCTGGCTTTTTTTTTTTTTTGTGGGGATACAGAGCCGCGCCTGTACAGTTACAGCAAAAAGAAACCCCTGTTATCTCTGCCGATAATTTGACTGTTTCAAAAGGAAATTATTCCACTCATTATGTGACATCATCTTGTTTATCTTTCGCAATTAAATGACATATAACAAATTCGGTAAACTGTGATGAATAAAGCCGTGAAAATTCTACCATTAAGCACAGATTGATTTCTGCAGACAAATCGCTCCTGGTCCATCTAATTATGACTCGCTTTGTTGAATTATATCCCGAGCAATCAGTGAACAACAACAAGGCTAACAAGTAGCTTAATTGCAAACCCAGTTGGGCTTTAAATCATTGTAACAAATTGACCCACTCTTGGCTTTACTTGACATTCAAACCAACAGTAATTAGCAGAAGCAAACATAATGAGTCAAACATGTGTTGTGTTGCATGTCAAGTCCACAGTTGTCTTATTCTATAGTGTAGAGCAGAGGAGGGTCACCACATGTCCGCGGGGGCAACTTGTTATTTTTTATTTTACAGCTTACAGAAACTACGCTCGTGTTAGAACTCAGCGACTCCAGCTTTGGCACAGGTGCGCCGTCTGAATGTTAACAAAACCATCCTGCTGTGGCGCCAGCCCTCGCCAACACAACACAGCCTGCGCAGACAACAAACAGTGGCAACTCCATGCTGCGGTTTAACTCACCGTGAGACCAGGAGGCAGCGCTGGAGCAGGCTGAGCTCGGGGTCCTGCAGCACGCTCTTCATATCGCTGGGGGGCCAATCAGAGGCAGACAATCAGAACACCGCGAGAGCCAATTACACTTCTCAAACACAGCGGGCCCCAGTGTGGCTGTTGCGGGAGATTCCTCTTATCTGACAACCCGCAGACGACATGCTCTTTGGGCCTGCTGTCTAAACACAAAGGGCCCCGGGAATCGACTGCAAGCCAAAAGTGCATAAACAAATACTGACACTTGGCACAGAAACGCTGGCAAACACACATACAGTACACAGAAAACACATGCACCAGCATCTGACTGGCGTTGTCTGCGTCACGACATCGTTATTAAATATTCTAATTTGAGCTACAGTGTGCAACCATTACCATTAGAAAGTGTAAGAACTCACTTTGACAAGGAGTTGAGCTGCTCCTGGATCAGGCCTTTTATCTCGTCTTTCTCGGTGTAGTCTCTGAAGCAGAGGGATCAAACTCAGTCAAACGGCTGCGCTCACGTCTCCCCGAAATAAAACCTGACCCGATATTAAGCGCGGCGCCGACAACCTGCAGAAGTCGATCCGGGGTGTCAGGCAATAATGGATAACTCTATTCTAACATTTATGCTGAGGTCAGGCAGCACCCTGCGAGCGCTGTTAATATAGCTAGCTGACTTATGATGAAGCAGCTGTGTGTGTTTAATGGAAGAGAGCAGAGTTGCACTGGGGGGACTTGGTTTATCTGAGGCATAATCGCATCAGGCTCCTGTTAAAAACAGATGTGTGCGTCTGAAAAAAAAGAAAAATCCTCCTCAGGACGGCCTCTATTGGCTCCCATGTTAGCTTGTTTACAAAGGTGAACTGCTTACACTGGCAAATTGGGTATTTTTTTTTATGAAGGCAATAAAGTGAACGCTTCGGTGGCTGGCAGATGGTATGGTGGTAGAGGAGAATACATCAAGGCAAGTCTTATACCTTGATGGTTGGTGATTCATTCAATATTTTATCGATCCTGACTTTCAGTAACGAGTGGGTCCTTCAAACCTGATTTACTTACAAATAAGTTTCTTACATTGCTAAACAAACACACTACCACTCCTGCTCGCAGCCTCCAGTTTGTAGCTTAAAACTGACCTGACATCAGCATAAACAAGGTAAAATTGTTTAAATTAGGGAGGCACCATCACGATCCCACTTGAGGTGAATCAGTAAAAATAGGTCTACACGGAAATGAATCCTCTTACGTTTAACTAGAAACCTCTTCAAATTGATTTCAAGAGTCTGTATGTGCTGAGAGGAGGCCAGGCTCCGACAGTTGTTGCAGGCAAATACAGTGAAGGCCTGAAAGCGTGTCTCCGTCCTTGAGTTCAACAACGAGTGGTTCGCAGGGTTCATATGCTATTTAACCTAAAGCAGCTCCGCTCAATCACTACTGCACGCTGTGTGGGTATCAATAATTGACACTCCAGGCCCCCATTAATGTGCTGCTCTGCTCACTTGCTCACAGCGGCTTGCTTTAAGGATGCAGGCGCCAGGGTTTGGTTTCATTTTACGGCAGGCGTACACAACTTGAACTCAATACAGTACAATAAAGAAAAGATCAGAATTGGATCAGGCTTGACCATGGCCGATAAAAATAACTGATAAAACACAGCGGTCAGCCCTGAAGCTCATTTTGCGGAGTGGCTAAGAGCATTTTGAGTGGTTGATGAATCTTAACATCTTAACAAAGTCATGAGTTGGATTTCAGACTCTCTACAGTGTGGTGTTTACATGTGAGGTTTCTTCTGGGAGCTCTTGGCTGACCAGACTGTCAGGTGGAGCCCGAAGACGACAGATTGACCTTTGGCGTGGTCATGCATCATTCACTTTAGAGCGGGCATGTTTACGGAGACTTACACTTGAGTGATGTCCATGGTGAAGGTCCCTGACCAGGGCTGCAGCAGCAAGAAAGCCTTGAGAGTGAGGGCAGCCCGGGGCACCAGGAGGTAAGGACACCACACTGGGTCTGAGCATGTTCCCCACGGATAAGGAAGAACACATGATTACACAGCATGTATTCATTGTGAAATATGTTACTGGCTGGATGTTGAAGAATGAATCCTTCATCCAAACCGGTTCTCTCCTCAAACATCTATATGAAACTTTTTCATTCCCTCACACTCATTGGCCCCCCCGGCTCACCGGTCAGGTCTTGCTCGTCCATGCGGTAGCTGGCGGACTTCATGGCCATCTCCAGCACCCGGATGCAGCCGTCGTCAGAGGCCAGCACCACCTTGTCCGACGTGCACCAGTCGATGTCCAGGATGCGGTAGTTGACGTTGCGGCCGATCCGCATGCTGCTGACCATTTGAACCTGCGGGAGAGGAGGTACGGACCGAGGAGGTTCACCTCAAACTGTCAGCCAGAAGCTTCCTTTGAAGCATCTGCGACAGCTCTGAGGAGGGTGGGGGTAAATGCACAACTTCTCCACAAAATTCGAAAGGAAGTGAGGCACAATACGGGATTATTTTTGGACTCAATAAAAGCCTGTTTTATCAGCAGAGGATGGCCATCCTCAGTCATCCTCTGTAAACTAATTTATGTTGAGTGCAGCGGATACAGAATGGAAAGCTCAGTGGACAAACAGCCTTTTCAGAACGAGTCCAAAAGCTCTCTCCCTCTGGCTTTTTATGCGGCTGTATGGGAGTCAGTGCAGCCGAGCTGTCAGCAGAGCGCTGAAGCATTTCGGAGCACTTCCTCTCCTCCCTCATTCTCTCCTGCTCCTCCCTCTCTCCACCGCTCTTTTTTCCCCCCAAACCTATAGCCGCTGCTCGTTTCCCTCTGCAGCTTTATCCATCTGTTGTCTGGCTTTTACGACTGGGGACTGAAAAACGGTGTGTTATCTCGTCTCCCCCCCCCTCCCAAGAAAACACATCCAGACAATGGTGCTCCGGTGGGAGCGTCTCCCTCCACCCTTCCACCCCCCCTCTCCCCCCTGTTGCTTGATACACCAGAGTATCTATGTGCGTCCACACTCGGCTCTCTTCCAATTTTTTTAACACCTTGCTGCTGGGTGAGCTAACAAATATTGTGGAGTGGATACTGATAACAAAACAAAAACAGTGATGAACTGTGGCGCAAACTAGCCAGAAGGATCCTTAAGATGAGGTGAGATGAAGGCGGCGCAGGGAGAGGATTTTCTGGATGATCACGACGTCGGTAAACAAAGTTAAAGAGGAGGCGAGGACGCGTGCCGCTTGCAGGGAACGGGCCCATCCATCCTGCTGTGGTTGAGCTTATATATGTCAGCAGAAAGCTTTTAAGGCTTGTGTATGTGTACTTATACGGTGCACTGTAATGATTCCTTAATAAAACAGCACGATTACAGCAAAGATGCCATTACTGCGGCGCTAGTCTGAGAGAGGAGATTAGTTAAATACACACCACCATAATATTGTAGTGCTTCACTGATTACACTGCTATGGAAACACATTAATTCTGCCACAGCCAATCTGTTTAAATGTAAACCGCCACTATGGTAGGAACCTGCAGAGCGTTGCAGGTGCTTTACTCGTATTTGAGTGATGCAGAGCGGTCACGTGATGCATGCTGGGAATGTATAATGCATTACACCAAACTGGTAACGGGCTGAGGGTTTTCTGTGCGGGGGGGAGGGCCTCACCTCTTTGGTGTCCCAGACCTCTGCTCCGTCTGTATACATGACCAGCAGCTTCTGGTTGCCCTTCCCCGGGGCGAAGCGAATCTTCTTCACCCAGCCGCGGTGTGTTGGTATTCCCCTGAAGGCATCAGCAGTGTTGGGTCATTTCAGGACGATTTTTGTTTCTTTTCTACACCACAGTTATTAGTTTTCAGTCCACTTAAAAAAAATAAAAAGAAACCTCAGCAAGTTTGCACGCTTGTTCCTCTTCTTTAACCGTGCACATGTAGTAGCAGACTTCCAAAGATCTTAGGCTGCACCGCATTACATCTTTATGTTTATCTCATAAAAAATTCATGGGGAATTTAAATGAATATATAAAAATCCAACAAAGCAGAACTTGGGTAGGGTACAGTGCAGAAAGTGGCCAAGAATGGTAAGCTGTTACCTCGACAGACGAGCTTTAAGGTCCCAGAAGTTGAGGTTGCCGTCCACGTCTCCGAGCACCAGGGTGTCACCTTTCCAGGCAATGCAGGCGATACTACCCATACTGCCCTGCAACGGGGGAGAAACGCACACACTCAGTGAGGATCAAGAGGAACATTAGTCCCCTGCTCAAAGAAAACTGCTACTGAGGTAAACCTAAACATGCACGTACCACTTCTGACAGCATGTCTTTTTTAAACATCTTGCCTGATCGGATTATTTTTTATTTACAGCCACAAAATTCATCCCCATCATCCTCCATATAATTAGATGACAGACGTAAAGACAGTGATGTTGTGGTGTTAGGAAGTCACGTCTTTAATACAGCCAACCAAGGGGTAGTTAAAAAGTGCAATTCAAACCGTATAAAAAGCACAGTTTCACTCTCCTATAAAAACATTGCGCTCTCTGGCACTTTATGTTTGAGCATGAATCCAAACAGGACAGTAAATTCAAAACTCTGCGGCAGCTGAGGGGGTGGGGGTGGGGGTAGGGGGGCAACCGGCACGACGCCTGAGTTTAAATAAGGCACGCGCCACAAGACAAGAGTGCTAATGTGGAGACATTAGGTGGGCGCTCACCATCGGCGTGCGCGCGCGGCGAATGATGGGACAAAACTTTTTAGGAGAGTTTTCCGTCAGTTTCCTGACAGAGATATGAAGATCCTCTATCATCCTGAAAGGACTGTAAAAACCTTTTGGGGTATGCAAATCTGCAAGCAATGAATCTGCAGCCGTCACGAAGATAAGACTTTAAAATCCCCAGGTAAACCTCCACTGTGTGCCTGCCTGGTGTGAATAGATGAAGGTGGCGAGCGAGCAACTGTCTAACAATCCAATCTGCGGCTCAGAAATGGACCGCAGGATATGATAAACTGTTGTGCCTTCCCTTTGGAAAGGCTTGTATGAAACACGAATGAATTTTGCATTCTTGACTGAAAAAATGAGAGATTTTTCTCTCATTTTCTGGATACATGTTAGTGATGACATGAGACATGACATTGCGCTGTTTTTGTTGACAGACGACGCGGGCAATCAACAAACAACAGAGGCTGCCCCATGCTTAACAGCATGACTCAGCCTTACACAATTACAGGTAACAACTAGATAATGAGAACCAGAAAGTTCCTGAAGCCAAAGTCTTCTCACAGACTTCTCAAACAATCGCTTCAATTTGATGCTATTTCTTTTTTTTTTTTTTGAGGGGGAAATTGATGCGACTGAACAAATTTCTTTAATCAACAAACAAAGGGGTTGTTTGTTAGCGGTGACACGTTGACTTGTCAGGTAATCAAAACACCCTGCTGCTATGATATTACCACCTCGTCTCGCAGCCGTCCGGCTGAAAAGAAATCCTGTCTTCAGTAATAGCCTGTTTCTGCTTACCAGCCTGGTCCGTTGAAGCTAATTAACAGCTAGATTAGCATTTCGATGCTTTACAGGTAAATACAGTAACAGCCTGTCTACCCCTGAGCATGAGTCACGCCCCGATCCAGTGGAGAGGACACGTGCGAAACATTATCTAGGGCAAACTGATGACACACTGATGACACACTGAAAATCAGGCGCGTTCAGCTGGCTCTTTGTTGGAGCAGAGAGGAAAAGAACAAAACAAAAGGAGCATAAATCTGTAGAGCTGAGCTGAAATAACCTCACCTTGATTGCATGCAGGTTTAAGTGTGGCACATTAGGTTGGCCACTTTTTGTTGCAGAGCCAACATCTATATCATCCCCCACAGAAGCCCCACAAAAAAACCAAAAAACCCCTGAAGGACACAGGATGTGGAGGGGGAGTGATGGCTTTTACTTTATAGAGGAGGAAACAGTGCAGATGCTGGCTGACAACCAGAGTGAAGTAAAGGGGGGGGACATGATGCAGATCTTTGATCACAAAAACAGGGAAGTAACTGATACAAAACACTTTGCTATCATCTTTCCTCTCTCTTTTTGAAACAGAGAGAGAAGAATAAAAAAAAAATGCAAAAAAGATCTGACCTTTAAACCTGCAGAGACCATGTCAGAGCAAGAGCAAAGAACCAAAACAAAGAGAGGACTACTTTTTCATCTAAAAAAGTGACTGCACGATGATGGATGTGGTGCGGTGTGCAAAGGTGAAAAACAGCACATGGAATGGTGTGGGTTAGAACGGAGAGAGAGTATTGATTACTAGATTGGACAGATGAAAGATAGATACGTTTACAGAGAGAGGAAAGGAGAAAGTCAGGGGTAGAAGTAGTGATGTGAGATACTGATGAAAAAAAAAAGAAACTGATTTAGATCATTGTGTACAGAAAGGATTACCACAATATAAAATTGAATGGAGGGGAGGGAGACATGAACAGGAAGGGAGGGATAGCTTTGTGCACAGAGCAGTATGTGGATGACCTTGAAGTAGCTCAAGAGGATATGAAGTAAAAGAACAGAGACATAAAAAAAAAAAAGACACACAGTCTCTGGACTCACATCAGGGGGAATTCGTGCACCATCTTTGACTGTGTTGCCCTCGACCGTGATGTGGTAGACCTGTCCGTCTGTGTCAGTGAATACAAAATGCTCCCGGGCTGAGATGGCCTGGCTGGTCTCCGACTTGCTCTCTGCATCCTGCAGCAGGCTGTGGTGGAGAAACATGTCAGAGTCACTCTGTCCTGTGTGGAAAAACTACGAGTGGACTTGGGATTCTGCTGCCGACAGTGACGAGGCCAACCAGTGGCAGTTGTAACCTTATGGAGGGACTTCTGCTGTTGCCATGGGGAACACTGGCAGAATGTGGAGAAGCTCCACTAATTTGGGAGAATTGAGAATAAAAATATATATTTACATATTACGCTGTAACACTGTGCAATTAGAATGTGTTGCAGCTGAGGGTGTGAAAACTAGTTAGCAAGTGACCAGAGAGGTCTGAACCGGCAGCTAAAAGCTCTGGATTAAAGGTTGGAATAGATTTCTAAATGTAGACTTCTGAAAACATAATTATAATAGGTAGCTTAAAGTCATAGATAAATGTTGAAACAGCTAAGAGAAGTGGTTAAAAAGTAGTTAGCTGTGTAAACTTTTGTGTCTGCCAAAGAATCTTTTTCTAACTATCGGCTTAAAGTTTAAAATGATAAACTATTTTGCTAACACAATGGACCTCCATGTGCCAATATATGTTCAAAACAGTGTATAGGGTTTGATACAGGTTCTCCTTATTTACTGTATTATTTTATTCAAATATGTATATAAAAAAAAGTCTCAGTCTGGTGTTTTACTCAGAAGAGTCAGTGTATAAAAACTTCACACACTCTGCCCTATCCTGGCAAAGAGCATCTAAGAACAACATTTTTTTTTTCATCCTGATAACACTGACCTGATGACGGAGGATTCAACGCTACTCTGCTCGGCGTCTGACACCGTCTGCCGAGCCATGGCCTCCCTCGCTGCCATCTGCTTCTTCTTTAGGCTCTTCAGGTTGTGGGACGGGGACCACTCCTATTTACACACACAAACACACACACAGACACACACACAGACACACACACACACACACAAGTTTAGAGTCACAGCGATGGACCCCGACACTAACCCATTTGCTGATATGACAGCACCCCATTACAGTGTGAAAAGCAGAAAAGGGAAAGTGATTTGCACGTACAGTTGATGCTCATATAAAAGAAACTAAAGCACACAGGAGAGATGTTTTCCCCCAGCCCTCCTGGCTAACTGCAAGAGCATGGTGGCTGTAGTCTGGCTGACTCGGGGTTGTAATCAATATGGAAATGAGACAGCAATATGGGGCTGGGGGAGTCCAGCATGTATTATTAAGGTTACTGGCGTTTTTATTCGCACTGTGGAGGATTTTACAGCCCCACTGTAAAGTTTGTCCGGCATAACTCTTCTTTTATGAGCATTTCTCTGGCCTAATGAAGCCACTGTTCTTTGCTGAGCTCGGGGAAAAATGTTCAGACTAATCTTTCAAATGGCCCACACAGATACAAGAAAGGAAAGGGGTCAAAACACTATTAGCAAAGGAAAGAGTCAACAACGGGTGTTAGGACAGCACTGCCAGTCAGCATGCCTAACAGCTCTAATTATATTTCAACATCTACGGTATTTTACTCCACATTCCACACTAGCCAATCAGAATTAAGGATCAGTTGATATTAGTAAGTGGATTTGTCAGTACCAATGCCGTGACAGTGGGGAAGTTCTTGGCCATCTCCCGGAGAAGCGTCCCTGTCCTGATGTCCCACAGCTCCAGGGGCTTGTCTCTGAACACCACCACCAGGTACTGTCTGAGGACGGACATCACAAACACACGCACACACTCAGTCTCGAAACACACACTGCCCACAACCCCACTGCGGTTTCTGTACTTAAAAAAGGGTCAAAACCTGG
>JBCAUF010000044.1:8757174-8768827 GCA_038406115.1 Haemulon aurolineatum
GTTTTATACATTCCTCATTCCACAGTATACTCTTTGCAATTACCTTGTCTTGATGTGCATCTAGAGCGGAAATGTAATAAGATATTTTGAACAAAAGCAAACAATATAAATATCAAGCACAGTCAGGGGTTTGAGCTCACTGGAAGATACATAGATATATTTTTCATTCCATGTAACAGATAGCAGGAGGTTCATTGGAATTCAGTGTAAGCACTTTACGGTTGGTGGACGTCTCTCAGGCACACAGTCGCAGGAGCAAGAGAGAACAGAAACTTCAAAGCCGTTCAGTCGCAATATGTTTTATGCTCAATGGCAGCGAGGTAATGAAGTGATGTTTTCAAAAGGTGTATTATTTAACGTGCTCGATGCACCACATAATGCTGAGGGTTTAGTCGACATCTGTGTGGCCCAGAGCAAGCGCTCCTCGCAGTGAACATTCATCAGCTGGACAACAGAAAAACATGTGAATTATTTAACGCGCTGCAGAAGTGCAAACAGCTTGGGAAGCAATATGGTTGAAAAGATGTCCAGTGTCCCACATCGGTCTGCACAGCTGAACACAGCAGGAAGTCGGATGAGGCTGAAACAGGCGGCGTTGTGTTTAACGTTCTACCAAACGCCAGGTGAGGAAGAGTGAATATTCTTGACTCGATCAACCAAACCCAAGAGCATCTCGACAAGCTGCCTCGGGATGTGTAAACTGAATGATGACACAACGCTACACGTTGTAATTACCTCGGAAGAGAAGCAGCAGCTGAGTCACCACTTTAGCAGACATGGACATTTTCTACTCGGTGAAATGTTCCCCGGAGCATCAAGATCAAACTGGGTAAATGGCTGCAGTTGTATGCAGTTTTAATGAGTCAGTGCGTGAGTTCTGATATCTTTTGGCATTGTGTTGCAAGTGCTGGCAGTGATCTACTTGGACAGATAACTGGCACTCACAGGAGGAATGGCTGCTGGGGAAGCTCTTGCGTCCCTCGGAGACTACATCTGGCTCCCCGGTGCACAGCATGTTCGCGCTTACGCGTCCATCCGGGAAACAGCGCTGGAAATAGTCGGGCCTGGGTCTGAAAAAGCGCAACCCAAAAGATGGTTTCTGTGTCATCAGTGGAGAGGATTCCTGTTATTTGTCAAGTCAACAATTTACAAGCCATGAATCTATTAGATCAAAGCTGAAAAATGTGATTCTAAGAGCATGCAGCTTAACATATTGCAGTGCTGGTGGAGACTGTAAAATGCTTCAGGTTGTGTAGTGTACCTGCCAACAATCAGCTTGATAGTATTTGTGAAGACTCCATTCAAGGCGAGAGCCAGGGACACAGCTGGAGGAGGAAGATTGACACACACGCACACACACACACACACACACACATACTCAAATAAGCATCTTACAGAGGGTTAGGGTTAGGCTTTGTTGTTGTTGACACAGCATTTTAAATAAATGCAACATCCTTAGAAAGTGCTATACTGTAGTAAAAGACGTTATTTTGCTTTTGATGCTGTGCCGGTTCTGGCAGGTAGCCCACTCCTCTGACATAATGTACAAATAAAACAGCCAATTAGGTTCATGGGAATTCTCCTTGCAGCTGGACAGATGGTTGTCAGGATTTATGAGTGAAGCTTCTTATAATTTCCAAGCGGCAACAGCGGCAAGCAGCAGCCACACAAATAGAAAAACATATATATTAATGAATGGTAAGCCCTTTGCACAGCCAAATTAAATGACGCTCTGATTTTGTATTGCTCCTGTGGTGCACCACTCTATTGCTTCATAAGAACAGATCCAGTTTAATGTGAATGATCATTCAACAAGGCTATGACTGTGAGGCTGCTTAGGGCCCAGTGGTAGCCTGAGCTAAATGCTAACATTAGCAAGCTAGCATGCTCACAATTAAAAATGCTAATATGGCTATGTTTATTAGATCTGTTTTTACCACATTCACTATCAGAGCTTAATGTTTTTGCATGTAAATGTTTGCTAATTTCAACAAAAGGGAGAATGAGGCTGATAAGGATGGGCATGAAGTCTTACACTTATTTTATCATTGCCAGTGCCATGAAATTTTATAGCTTAGTGAAAAAAATCCGAAAAAGTTCATCTAATGGAGACGTGCATGTTTGTAATGAATTCCATGGCAATCCATTCAATGTTTATTGAGACATCTCACTGAAGGCAGGAAAGACAAAAAGTCCTAAGTCTTAATCATAGGAATGCCTGTACAAAATGTCATGGCAATTGACACCATAATTGTTGAGGAGTTTCATTCTGGACCAGTGGTGCATTGATGGACCGATGAACAAACTGCCACAAAAAGCCATGCTGACAAAAAAATAATCACCACAATTTAAGAAAAGTGTAGTTTAAACACACTGTACAGTTTAATACTGGCAAGTATCTATCAGATATTTAACTGGGGGTAAAAATATCCCTACAGTAGTGGTGGCAATGATTGCTCCGACTTAGAGCCTATCTGGCTGTGAAGCAATTACCGCTTCAGTTCAACAGTGGTAATGGGAAGCAGTAGGACTGCTGTTCGTTGACAGGTAGGCATTGCACTGTAACTGTACATTCATTTAATTAGCTTAGAAGCAAACCACTGGGGCTCATCATTACGTGGAGTTCCCGCCCCCATAGGTTAATCCCAGTCATCTGCAGGTCAATTGAATTCACCCCACGTTGCCAGAGCTCAAACACATTATCTTCTTGAGCTGCTGAGAGGAGCACAGTGTCAGTGTTATTCAACAGCTTGTTAATCTGGGCAAACTTTGTGCCGATCAGACGAAAGCCCAAAGTGAGACACGTTCCGTGTGACCAGCTGAAAAATGGGACATTCATTTGCAGTGTGTTCCTTTTGTCAGCTCTCTCTCGGTATGTGGAGGCCGAGCATTTACTGAATAAAACAATCACTCCAGCTGCATTCTCTCATACATAGACTAGCCTTGGGAAGATGATGGTCATGAAAGTATAAATTAATTTTTGTGCTGGCCTAAAGTCAGCAGCAGTACTGACCTACAGTAGGTTTGGCACTCTGTTTATTTGCTGTTTGTGAACTGAGCCAGTTAGCTGGAGCAGCGTCGCTGATCATAGTAACTCATAAAAGAGACACCCTCTGACCTTGTAGCAAATTGGAGTGCTATATACAGTTGACGATCTCATGCCATACTCCTCATTAGAAAAATGACCAAAATGCATCCCCCTTGTTGACCTGCCGCCCATCCTGTAGAAGCAGAGAGAGTGCAGGGGCAGAGGGGCTGTGTAGCTGAATATGTTAGTGTAGTCAGTCTCATTGAACCTTTATCTGACTGAGGTTTGTGTCTGTGGGCCCGACCATGGCTCTGAAATGTCAGTAGCCTAACAGCACTGCGTATTGACAAATCTGTGGCGCTGTCCATGGTGCTGAAGTAGCAGACAAAAGGTGTAATGATTGCAATTGATCCTTTTTCTCTCCTTCTGTCAGTTTTGTATTAGATCTATGATGTTCCCCAGGCCATGTGCTATAAATACTCAATTCTATACTATATTGAAACGTCATACAGTACTCTATACCATAGTGTCATCTTCATGTTTAAAGTGGTATGATTTCCCTGATGAGAGGGTTTTTGGGGGGAGTTTTTCCTTACTCAAACTGAGCGTCGAAGCACCGTGCACAGATTGTAAAGCCCTGCTAGGCAAGTTGTGATTTGTGACTTTGGATTATACAAATAAATTCTGATTTGGTTTGATTTGATTCCTGTAATATTCCTGTAATGTTCCTACGATCATTCAGTAGCTTCCTAGCTGCTGAAAATACACCCAGAGACCCATGGAGGTGAAGTTAAGGGTTAAAAATGAACAAGTCACCTCCTGGCTATAGTCATGTGTCATACTGTATATTTGTGCTGCGCCACTTAACGCTTCCACTTTAGCCCAGACTTGCCTCTGCTGTTACTTTTAAAGGGTGTGAGAGGAACTGGTGCCTTTCTTGATGCTTGCCACAAGTGCACCTGCTGATACTGCACTCCTCCTCCTAATCGTGCATTCAGCCTAGTCTCTTTGGTTGTGCTTGGTCTGCACTGCATTAGGACTGTGCTTGTGCCTCTGGTAACCAAAATTGGTCGCATTCACCATGCACTTATCCCAGAGTGTGCACCAGTGATTGCACTAGGGCACAGTTTCAGGGAAAAATGAGAGACCTATTGAATAAAAACAGTGCTGCTGCCATCACTTCACCGAGGTCTATCTCATTCAGCAGCAGAATGGCCCAGCAGCGTAATGCTGAACATACTGGGACGGCTAAAGTTAAACTCATTAGATCAAATTAGCAGGGAGCCACAAAAACTCTTATTACTGAAACCCCTGCTCATTGTCTCACTAACTGGAAGATTACTCCCTCTACACACACCGAACAATAATGCCTCTGCGTGCTACGAGATCGCACATTGAGACGATGAATAATATCCTTCATGCTTTGTAACCAAAATTAAAAATGATCCGAGCAGAATCATCTCTTTGTCATTCTCTGAGTGCAGCCTTTCGGAAAATAAGATCAAACTTCCAAGATGGCTGCATTATATCTTGACTGATAGATAATCACACAATTAAGCTTTAGAGGTTTGGGAATGATAAAGGCTTATTAGACAACTGAACAAAGGGAACATTACGTTCCTTTTACGTCAAAGGAAAGTAAAGTGGCGATAGCAGGAGATAGCAGAAGGCACTGTTTCAAACAATAAATGTACAATATTAGCAAAACCATGTCCCATTTGTATAAGCTGTTTGAAAATCTAATTCACACCTCTAATTTATGCCAGCTCAATTATATCTGCTTGAAATTTTGATTCATTTATTTTGAATTTGAAGGCCTTGAGGGAAAACTTTGAACTCAATGAATTAGGAATAAAGGCTTCTTTTATGTGATTTTTGCTTGAAATGAAAAATAAATCGGTCTGCGGGAAAAAAACAGTCACTACTTTTAGACTGCACACGTCGCTTTTGTGATCTGCCTTTCTCATTAGGTCCGGAGGTAGCGTCAGTTCAAAGCCACACTCAGAACTATGATCATGTCGAAACTTGTCAGAAGGACGGGCCCCTTTTTATTCTTTGTTCAGCCGAATGATGTTGTTTTCCTGTACGGCTGTAACCCCTGCCGAAGTGCTTCACTGCAGGCGGTAATGGGCCTGTTAAATTCTACACAGCAGAGTAATCTCTTTCACTGATGCACTGAGCCACCCTCTCTCCACCCGATTCATCTCTGTGTGTCTCTTTAATTGGATTTGTGTTAAACTTTCTTAATGCTCTCTGATGTGCCAAAGCCTCTGCAGGCCTCTCAACCCGGGGAGAAATGGGCAAAAGGAATGAAAATCGGGGAGAGAGGGAAAGCCCAGATGTTTGAGAATCAAACAAGCAGCATGAAAAATTTAAGTGGGTGTAAATAATCGTGACTTCTGTGATTAAGATTATCTTGTGAGGCGCCACGCCGCCTGTAAGTCTCGGTCACAGAGTTCAAAGATCTTCATCATTAAGCGCAAGCGCTCGTAGGTTAGCCGATGCTTCCAGGTAGAACGAGGGGTTATTAAAGAACTCCAACAAATGCATACGCTGTCATTTCGAGACCCCTCGCAGGCTGGTTTGCGACCAACGGCAACAAATTGGTGACATTTCAAGTAATTGGGTCCACATACCTAAACATGCCTCTTTGATCTCTGTCTTGTCCGTCCGCTGAATGATCTTCACCACAAATATCACCGCCAAAGGGGTGAGGAACGAAATTGCCTTGAAGGAAATGAGGATGAGAAAATGTACAGTTATTGTGACATTAGAGGGCGCGCCGCAGCACTCCGCGGGGTCTGTTTTGCAGGTTAATCGTAAAACGGCTCTCGCCTCGGGGAATGACATGAACCTATCCATTATTCAGAGTTAATTTTAACAAGGCAAACTGAGGGGGCCAAACAAGCTTCTTTATTGTTCAGTGGGGTTTCTTGCCTGTACAGAGAACAATTTTGCCCCTCGCTTGATAAGAGATTTGAGCCTCCTCAGCACCTGGATAATTATTCATGCCTCAGACTGTGTTCATTACTTTCTGGCCAAAATTCAATACATTTTCTTTGCAACAGTGGTAGTGGAAACAAAGGCAGGGTTTCAGTTCCACTTTCGCAGAGCACATGCTGAATTCCCCCCAGTGGTGTTCATCAGTTCAGCTGTGTGTACATCTGTGTAACTCTGCCAATTATGAACTAATTTTGCACCTCGCTCTCCCCCTTTGAAGTAGCTGGATTCAAACTTGTAATCACTCTTGGATTCACGCTCATGAGTGTGCCAACGGTTTCCGCCCGAGTTAGGAATTAAATCCGCCACAATTCATTCATGTGAACGTGACACAGGCACATGCATAGGCTGAGTCAGTGTCGCTTTACAACTTGCAGACATCCTACTGCTCATATAGGGTAGCTTTGAACAACGTGGAGCACAGCATTTAGTGTGGAACAGCAATGCAAGACATTCTGTATCATGGACAGAGTCACATTATATGCTTTTAATGCCTGTGGGACACACTGTGGCTGCACCTGTAGACGGAACATATTCAATGATGTCTTGCTCCAGCGAGGCATTTACTGCGTTCTGCACGGTGAGAAGAATGAGTATCTTGTGTAAGTCACACTGCGCTAAATAGGTGAAAGTGAAAAAAAAAAAAAAATGAAGACAGGGACAGATTCAAATACTGTTTTCTGGCAAAAAACGGATTAACAGAACAGCGCTGTGGCAACTCAGCGGCTCGTGGCATCCATCATGTTGGCCAAAAATGCTCCCTGTGTATCGGCGCCCTTTCTGTCACAGCAGCTCCCATCACTCTGTCGCTGGGGTTGTGAGGAAATCCAGTGGAGGAAAAAAAGGCAGCCATTTCTCTGTTATATCTCCACCGAATTTGCACAGAGTGAGACAACCACACTGAATAGCACCAGTACCGAAGGTGGCCCGCCTTTCGTGGCCGATTTGGCAGCTTTTGACATTTTCTCGACAGTACTTTTTTCTTACAGTACAGTAGCTCTTTATAGCCTGAAATTATACATCGGCAGTCCTGGGAGTCTAATATAGCTGTCAAAGATGTGAAGAGTCATATGTAGATGAGGAAAAGCAAGTACTTGTGAGGATTTAAGTTGCCATGGAAACACATTAAAGTGTCCAAATACATCTTGAAGGTTTGACAAACTAAATGATCGTGTCTCATAATATTTTTAAAGACACTTGTAAAAGAGCATCCGCTTCATTCACATTTCTAAATGCTCTTGCACTTTCACTTGACACACTGTGTGCGTGTCTGTTTAACTGTGAAATCCTTGTTATAATTAGGCCTATGTGTTACTGGAAACACTTTAATTTCAAAGGTCAAATGTCTCCTGGCCTCTGGGTCTCTTTTACATGGGTGAGAAAACCAAGTAAACATCTTCACGTCTGTGCTTGGATCTCATTGAATAATTGATCTGTGCCTTTCAGTGTCTGCCTAGAGACTCACTATACTTCTCGCATTTGCAGCTCCCGGGGAGATTCCCACTGTCAATAATGAATAGTTAGACCCAGATAAGCCTCAATCAATAGTGGCATTCTGTCTACTTATTCTGGAAAATTGTGTTATTTGTGTTACCTGTTAATTGCATGAAAATGGGACCAGCAAACATTTCTTCAAAGATGAGGCCCTGATTTGAGGACTGCACTCTCCACTAATAGTCTGTGACCTTTGGCTACACTAATCAGGAAGGTTTGTAAGATCATCGAGGCCCCAACAATAAATAACATGCACTGGGAACACTTGTGGCCCTCCCATAATGAGAGAGTCCAGGAGTGACTCTTGAGGCGGCACACAGCCCAATACAGTATATATCTTAATGAAGGTCACAGTGAGTCAGAGTGTTGCTCCATGTAAATCCCCTCCATGGACTATTTTTAATGGCCAGATAAATTCCCCGCACCTCCAGGGCTACTGTCAGTGCAATGACATTGAAGACGCTTGATTGTTGGGTGTCAGCACTGGGAGCATTTTTCTTGAGAGGCATGTGGGTGGGTGGGGGCTTGGGATAGGTTTGCTCTCTGTTCCACTCTGTATTTACTGGCCTGCCATAAGCAAAGTTAATATGAACTGTCAACATTTTTTATGAATGATGTTGAAAAAAAGGAAATAGAAATAATAGAGTGCAGATAAGCTGCAGATAAGCTTTGAGGTTTATCTATTGCTCTTTTCTGGACGTTCAGCACCACAGATGAACGAACGGGGGAAATTTAATTGTAGGCGATTGTGCGTGTGTGTGTGTTTTCTGACTGATTGGTCGAGGCTTTCTATGACTAATGCGCTTTTAAGTGCTGATAATAAACACCAAACAAATGATTTGCTGATGAGTAATTCAAAGCTTGGTTTTATGTTTATGAGCAAACCCACTTCTGTTGATGTGTTAACCCCTCTATGTTAATCACTGGTTAAACTGACCAGGCAAAATCCTCAACATACAGAATCTGCGGTCTTCAGTTATTTCTTCGATGGAGGGTGGTATTATACAATAAATACCACCGTTTATAGAACAGCAAAGTTTATTACTAGCATTATTTCTCGCTGGAACTGAGTGACAGTTTGCGCTCTCCACCTACTCCCCAGCTGTTTCCGCACATAACCAGATGATTGATGTGTGTGGAAGCGCATTAGACAGAATGCAGCGCCAGTCAGTCAAACAGTGTCAGTTCACAGGGAGGTGAGCTAAACAAGCTATGGGCTGAAGTTGTCGCCCGTTAGGGTCGGTCTGATAGTTTGATCGGGCGGTGATTGCTGACGAGACAAGTTGCATTCAGACAAAGGTGCCCAGCTGTGCGGGACCGAACATGTGTCGGCGAAATGATGAGCCGGCATTTCTTGGATAATCACACTGAATTAGTTTCTGATGTTCTCTGGCGCCATTATGGAGCTACATTCGAAAAGAGGTGCAAACCATGTGCTGGCGTCATACTTTACCTTGGTCAGTCTTTGAATGCAGGAACATTTAGTCACCGCCATGTGAGTCTAAGAGCGACGCATGACTCACACAACTGCATCAGAACGATGAGTCCTATGATGTATTCTAATTGTGTTGAAGCCAGCGATTGTTGCTGAGAACAAAATCGGCGCGGACGCTCCAATATGTGGTGTATGCAGAAGTGTTTGCCAAGAAATTTCGTTGGGTTATTTGCTCAGTGTTCACGGCATGAGCCAGAGGGGGAGAAAAAAAATGTGGAAAAAAATTCAGTCCTTGCCGTGTTTGTTAGAAATGCATCTTAACCCTCCACCACCCACTTCTGTCCAAGAGGAGATGATATTTACATCGGAGGCGGCAATCACCACTGTTCCGTTTGGGCCCCTCTCATATCTATCAATACAATTCATCCAGCACCTCCTCAGTGGAGAGACGAGGCTTTATGGCATTGATCGTCTTAAATGAGGGATTTCCGTAGTGCAAAGATTAATGAGAATTAGGCAGGGGATATGGTTCATGCACATCGCAATAATGACCGCAAATTTAGTGGGGATCAAAACTGTAATGGGAGGAATGCATAATTAGGCAGCAGGTACTTACGAACATCACCCTCTTGGGAATGTGGTCTGACTCCACCAGAGGATTCTTGTAGAGCCAAAGCTCCTCCGGTTGAATCACTCTCTCGAAGGGCTTCAGGAACTCTGTAAATCTGTGGCAAAGAACAAATGAACACCGATCAGTTACTCATTTCAAGGCATTCAACAGATGGTTTCACACGGAGCAGCACGCCGTGTACCCAGTGATTACTTTGACGACGTCGCATGACTTTTTTTGTGTGTGCCTGATTATGCTGGAATGTCTGCGTCTCCCGGGCCCGACGCGCGGCGACCCGCTCGCTCTTCCACGGGGATAATGATAACTGGCTTCACCCGAGATCACCTACGCCGAGGAGCTCCGCTGTTTCATGCTGCCTCGCCTCACTCTCTTCCTGAGCGCGGGCAAATTAGCATGCTCCTAGCTTCCTCCAGCCCTCCCTGGCCACCCAGAGATCTGTCAGACACGACCTTGTTCTCTGTCGCCTCAGCAAAGTCCTTTTGTCGCCGCTCTCTAAAACAATTCAATGGGCTGCTCTGTCTGTAAGATACTGTACCTCACAGGGCCGCAGACAGCTCCGAACATTTAACAACACTGTCGCTAGGTAAGGCTTCTCACAAAAAATAAAATGCAAAAAATTATTACATAAATGTTATATATATTGTACAAATGCTGAATTATTAGGGTAGTTGATTTGCTAGTTAAGTTTAGCGGCTTGACTGTTAAATCTCTGACATCAATAAAAGTACTGTTTGAAGAAAACAATGAATTATTAAAACATAACGTATGAACCCCAAAAATCTTTCGAAAAAAATCAATAAATGACAGCAGGTGAGACAGTTAAAGTTAAGCCAAAGTTTGCGGAAGGACTCTCGGGTCCAGCGGTATATTCTCCAGATGAACCGCTTCAGTCTGAGCGGAAAAAGTGATTGGGTAATGCTCTCCCAAACAAACTGCATGCCCTTCAGCAAGGCATTTATTACGCATCTGCTCCACTAGAGCTGCTCACTGGCCGGCGGCAGAAGTGTGAGGATGTCCCGGATCCTGTGCTGCTCCTCGGTGTGAATCTGACCGTGGAGACGTTGGCTGAGGGGCAACATGCATCTTCTGCAAACCGCGCTGAGATAAAAATTGATTTATGTACAGCGAATTGTCATTTTTTCCCCCTCTCCAAGCTACAGGAAAATCAATTATGCATTTTTAATCTCTCGAAAAGACACACAGCGTATTATGCACTGTGGAAAGTCTATTTGTTGGTCGGCTGATAACTATGTGTCATGATGCTTTTGCAGGAGAGCAAGCCTAATCAGTACTAGCTCATTTTACACCTTGCTGAGCCCGGATGCATGATTCACTTCAGCCGCATTACATTTACGGTATGTGGTGCAAAATAAATTACACTGTGCTAATGACACACAATATGCTTCAGGAATTACTCCATTTTCCCAGCTTGCCCTCTCTTCAGCTCTCGTGCTCAGGAATCAGTGGCAGGGAATGTTATTTTAGTCTCCCGGGGATTAAAGGCAGAGACAGAGGAGCATGGGCCGATGGAATCAGTCAAGGCAGACCCCCACCTCAACCCACACACACACACACACACAAACTCCCCCCACCTCCTCTCTTATGAACATGCACAGAGAGCTCTCAGGTCATTAAATGCTGCAGTTTACCCGTCACTCCACAAGGCTTATCTTGCATCCAGCCGCTAACGTCTTAATGAGTTTGAGGCACACACTCCCCTAAGGTAACCACGTAGATAAAATTCATCTTCACAACATTTGCTTTCACGGGTTCACAGAATGTACGTAACACGCACAGACTCGCTGCAGTGGGAAAAGAAACATGTTGGTTGGCTTATTTTAAAAAAGGTCCATTCTAACAGGTTTTAAAGTTATTGATTCTCATGAAATGAAACCTCATTTTTGATTATGTTTACTCTGAATAGTGATTCACTGTAAGCAGATTATGTAATTACCTCTTCACATAGGATCTATGAATACTTTCATACATTCAGCCCATTGTTATCAAAGGAAACTGATCCAAAAGCAGCTGGGCTCAAATGCATGTCCTTGAATGTCCAGCTGCT
>JBCAUF010000044.1:8791573-8817855 GCA_038406115.1 Haemulon aurolineatum
AGTCATCCCAAAGGGATCAATAAAGTGAAGTCTAAGTCTATATAGCAATATTTACCCACAAACCAATCAGTCAAAGTGAATTCAGTCTCTGCATTTTAACCCATCCTTAACACAACAGCAGTGAGCATAAGGGCACTTCAGCCATTTGCCTGGAATGGAATTCGAGCCAATGACCCTCTAGTTACAAGTCCTGTTCCTTTCCTCTTGTCCACGGGCTGCCCAATATATTTATCACTGTTTGCTTATATTTGCCACCACAAGACATTGCGCACATCAGGTCAAGTGAGGCTGTAGCATAAACATATCAGAGTGTACTGAACATTCAATATTTCATTTGTAACAGAAAAATTCTGTCAACAAGTACAGAGTCTGCATAGCTACAGCTACAGAAGCTCTTTATTTTGGTGACATTGACCTGAGAGTCACACACACACACACACACACACAAACACAGAGAGAGAGAGAGAGACAGGAAGAGAGAGAGAGACAGAGAGAGAGAGAGAGACAGGAAGAGAGAGAGAGACAGAGAGAGAGAGAGAGAGAGAGAGAGAGAGAGAGAGAGAGAGAGAGAGAGACTGTTAGTTTTAAAGGCACTAAATAATTCTGCCAAACAAAAAATCTGTGTTTTTAACTTTTCTTTTATCCCTTTTGTTAAATATTGCTCTAGTTTTACCTCATGGGGCCCCTGAAAAGGAAATCATTCCTCAGATGAACGGCTCACCACTCACCATGATGCATTATGAGATGATGAGTCAAAAGCAGACATTGCTTTATAATAAGACATCACAACTTAAAAAGTTGGGAAACACTCCTCTGAAAGAATAATGCTGAGCAACTCAAGTAATTTTGGGGTAGGCTGGTGGCAAGGCGCCGTGCCAGCTAATTTCATCCAGAGTTTATGCTAAATACAATTTATTTTGGCATCATTCTCTGATTTAATTACTGCCTGAGAGTGGAATTTTTTAACCACCCACAGCAAAGACTAAAGTGAGATCAATAGTCTGTTTCACTGGGACTGCTCTGCTTCACAAAAACTTGAGTCCAAGTTCATTTCATGAGAACTGTTGATATGAACATTTTGGTTGAGGCATAATTATAACTGAGTAAATCATTGCTTTGGGATGCTGACTGATTCAATATTAACAAAGCCTGTCTGCCTGTGGAAGAAACATCAGATCAATAGCATACAATAATGATCAAACTTATTCACATTTAACACACACAGATAGTCTGCTTTGGAAAAGCTTTTGATCTTCCTTACAATTTCTCATAATTCTTTAGACACACAGGATTGCTCTTAATTGACTGTTGTAAATACAAATGATAGTGCAGATGCCTGTTGCTTAAATATAATTTCCTTTTCTTTTGTCTGACCAAAACTAGCCTATAATGAGATTAAGTGGTTTAACTGAACATGAGGAACAGCTTCAGTGGACCAGGCCGTGTTGAAGTTAAAATGTCGGCTGTCAAAATTCAAACAGAGCTCTCATAAATTGTGAAGTGAGCCACAGCCAGATTCTTTCCTAGGTCCAACACTCAAGTTAATTGATTGGCAGCAGTGAGACAAAAACAACCTGTAGAGGCCTTGACATATAAGCCATCTTGGCTCTGATTGGGTCCTGCTCAGTGCCTGCTGGACCATATTTTTAGTTGGTTGTTGGCTGTTAGGAGGAAGTATCATGGAGGTGTTTTCTAGATACTACTGCCTGCTGTACCATTCCCAAACCTTTGGGACCTGGTGAAAAAAAATCAAATCTGATTGAACCAGAGTCGATGACGTGTGTTCCATGATGTTTAATGCATCACGATCAGCAACATAAGCCTGTTATTACTGCGCTACACAAAACTTTTAAATTGCTTGATTCAAACAAAACAACAGGCTTCTGCAATATCTTTACCATCTTTGCTGCACAGCATATCAATTACCTCTAGTGGCTGGAGAGGGTGACAACATGCAGAGAACTGTGGATTTCAGCATGAAAGATCGGTTCACCCAAATCTCCAAAACATAAAACTTTTCTCATTTACCCCTTGTGGTACCTCACCATGCACGTTGTCTCAGTCTTGGCTGCTAAAGCAATTATAGATGAATGAGCAGCAACTGTGGTGAGGCACAAAGGAAATAGGGGACGTCATTTTAAAAGTCTTTCTACCGAATTTTGTCCTTATGGTGTGCTGTTTTTTCCCCTAGGACTAAGCCTCTTATCAGTGTTGCTGAGACTGCATGACAATGTAGTCTTAATACCAAGCCAACAGTTGTCAAAGCATGTGTGTAATCAGAGATAAATAATAAAATGTATGATAATATCTCATAATAGCTGACTGTCTTCACTTAGGTTAAATGTATTACTTTATGTGCCAGATTCAGTGCCTCAGGATAGATACCAACAGAGTTAAAGATGAGTGAACGCTTCTACAGCTGTCAATGTTATGAACCAGCACGTTCAGTCAGAGTGGGATCATGTGAACGAGCAAGCGAGGGAATTTAAAGAGAAGCCTCTTATCACTGTCCTCTCTCCATTTTTGTAAACTCACGATCTTGCTCTGGGTCTTTAAGCATAATACAGCTTGACTAATCCGATCATCATCACACTTATCAGTACTAATGCCATCAGTGAAATTAGTAATTAATGTCAGCAATTAGTTCTGCCTTTGACAATGACACACAGTGATGAAATATTAAATTGCAACAAGAATAGGAATATTCATGCTGCTCTTTTTTGTCTGATCGGGGACTACTGTGGTTTTATTTGATTTGTAACTCTGTCACACTATCATCCATTTGCCCCACTGGAATGTAAGCTCTTGGATAGGAATTTTCACATTGTTCCATGTAGTTATTTACGGACTTCATTTAAACACAGGACGCATACTGTATTCACACATACAAAGAGTGTGACTGAACTACTCCCTCTGCTTTTAATTCAATCAGATACTGCAGCTTCACAGATAAGCCAAGAATTGCCTGTAATGAGAATCTTGTCATTGATCATTCCCCTAAACACCTCAAGCAAAAAATCATTGGGATTTTAGAGTGGATCCGAAATTCTTTCTTTAAACAAGGGCAGGAGAGCATATATTGATTTACCTCTGAGTTTTACTTTCTTGTTGATTAAGAAAATGTATTGATTTACCCAGGGCTGTACTTTGTTGTTGAGTCCACAGTCTCCTATACGCTGGTGATTCCACACCTGTTCTCCATGACTCCACAGCTATTTCACCCAGCTGCTTCTCTCTAATCGAGTTGCCACAGGTCTTATATGTCTTATATTCAGTTAACACCAGAGCTACACGTTTGATGCACGAGGACGAGAGGAAAATGTCTTGCTGTCACCTCACTTAGCCAAATTACAAATGTGTGGGCCATATGAAATGCACGGTGAATTCGAAACTTCTGAAACAATCCAAAAGGATGCACTGTCCAAATAAATGGAGGAGCAATGCAGTGAGGCTTGCATTAGCTAATACGCTTCGCCGTCACTGGCTCATTCATCAGTTGCTTGGCTACCAGCTGACTTGTAATGTCCAACCATTTTCATCCAGGTGTACAGGAAGGCCATTATAATCTGACAGTTTTTCCTCTTACTCATGTCAGCACCCTCCGCTACCCCAACCTCCGCTTTATGTACGATGTTGTTATTGATTTGATTTAACTGAGATTTATGTTCATGTTTATATTACCTCTTACAGCAGGACCCTCGTGCAGCCCTTTCTGCCTACTCGTCCTGTGCTGTGTGACTATTGGTTCTAAGTGGACCTGTAGTCCTATTTTATCCCTCTGTTCAGTCATGGTCCACCCACACAGGTGCTATAATTAATACACCTGATTAGTACCCTTCTCCAGTGTTTGGATGGGAGTGACATCTCCCTGAACAGCCGTGTTTACTAGAAATTAGAGTGATACACAACTTCATCATTTTGCCAATTAAATTGTGGTGACGCATGTAATCACTGCCTAGAGTGAGTACATTGACATTCTTTCAAGGCATAGTTTCTAGATGTGTATCCCAGGGTCTTCTCTTGTGTCCTGTACTTTGCACACCCATTGACCCCTGTTTCTAATCGGTACATGGACCTAACAGAAACCTAAGCAGAGGCCTAATCAGACAGAAACAAAAAAAAAACACCCGTGGGTGCGCAGGACCTTTGAAATGTGCTCTCAGACGTTCTCTCGTGGACTTGAATCTCCTCTACTGTACATCAGACTGACTACCACTACCCACTATCCGACATGTCCATGGCTTCAAATCTAAGCTGGGCTGAAGTTCTGGAAACTAAACCTGTCTTGGTTCATGTGATATTCCTCTCACTATTTCTCTCTGCATGCATAATTTTGCCCGTATCATGGGGTGAAAGATTCTGAATTCTGGTTAATGAGAAGAGAGAGTGGTATTTCTAAGAGCCGGGAGAGGAAAAATATGGTAAAAAATGATTTGGACAGAGAGGAGCATAAATTGAGAACACTAAAGTGAAGTGCTTCGAGAAATGAGCGATTACAATTGGTACAACTCAGCCATTGTCTCCTGTTCTCACACTGGGTCAGTCACCGTAAAATGTAGGGGAGAGCAGCTGTGAGGAAAAGGATACAATTCTCTAATTAAGTGAACAATGTGAGTACTAAATCCCATCTCAGTTCTTTTGGTAAAGGTCACTGATGAAACTATACCTTCAGGCAGCCAGACTGTTCCTTTGTAAGTTCTTTGAATTTATCTGCATGCAGTGATGTCTGACACCCTCTGCACTGGGACTTAGAGTCTTACTGATGGATCTGTGTATCGTCTGTACAGCAGATGCTATAGGCTAAGTAATGAAACAAGTGTGAACTTTATCAAGGAGATAAAGTAAGCTTACTGTACACATTTCCACATGGTGTGATAGGAATAAATGCTGTGCTCGGTGGTCTTATAGGTGCATGGCCTAAGTTTTATCAGGGACCTGTCCTGCTCTTCCTCATACCTGCCGCTTTTGACTGTGTGATAAAAGAATCCATTAAAACTGATAAACAAACAAATGAATACACGAGGGCACTGAAAATGAAAGGGTAAAACAAAGAGGGAATGAAAACAGCATCGTGTTTGCAGAGATGCTGTAACAGAAGTGTGTCTCTGACTCCAACCCCCTGGTGAAAGTGAGAGTGCATTAAGAATGACATGCCCGAGCATGTGTGATTAAGTGAAGGAGAAAGAGACGAAGGATGAGTATCAAACGCAGACTGCCACCCCCACCAACTCCCGTGCGTCCTCTCCCCTCTGAGCAAACTACGCGCTCTCCTTTCATGCCAAACTGCTCCCAGTAATTTCATTTTAATATGATTCTAAGAGAAACAAGCCTGGGTCTACCGTGCTCCTTGTTATTCATGAGAACTCCACCTGCCATCTGTTAGCGCAATGAAGTCTGTCAAAAACCAACCTAGATGTATTACTCTGCCCGCTGCATGGCGGCAGACACTTAAGTTTCAAAGACGTAGTCATTGGAAACAGTATTGTGTTACTGCCCTTTATGCTTTTTATAGTGATTTATATCCTCGATGCTCATGCAGGCCTCATCAATTAAACATATTAAAGAAAACTTAAAGGCTCTCCAGGATGCATGACATCAGACAGTGCAAACACAATTAGCAACACAAGGCAAGAAGATTCATTTCCGCTGTAAGTCCTTTGATGTCATAAATGAGTTGTCCATACTCTGATACAGATCCCTTCTGTCCATGCCGCACCATCCTGCCAGTTTTCACAGTTTCTTGCCAAAAAGTGGCTCGCTGGAATCAGAGGTAAGAGTGTCTGAGGCACGTTTCATCGCCGAGGCAGCTTTGCTCGCGCATGAGGTTGTCATAGCAAACAACAGCTTTGGATTTTTGCACATGAGAGGGTGTTTGTCCAGTATCTGAATACTGTGCACATATTTGAAGATAAGGTGCAAACTGTAGAGTAACAACATACAGTAAAGCAAATACAGGCACACACACATGTCAATATCTTGTGAGAATACGGCTCTCTGGACCTGTGAAGGGCTTTAGATACAGTGATGTGGAGTGGTGGCATGATATAACTTTGCAAAAATCCCTGTCTCCTCATCCTCAGTCATGCTACAGTACATGACACACTTCCACAGTGTCTTGGTGCACCGAGGTGTTTTGCAGGGGTCATTCGCATGGTTCATCGCCGAGGCTGCCTTTGAGACAATGAGTTTTCCAGCTCTAGCCGACTGTGCAGCCCAGTCCGCCCGGCCACTGACAGTGCAACCCAGAGGCAGCTTCTTCTCCTCTCTCTTCTCCCCACAGTCAGTCACTCCATCAGCTAGTCACAACCCCCCTCAACCCGTTCTCGCTCTCCGTCTTTCTACAGAGACCTTTTTTTTCCAGGCAGTCACGACGCAGACATTTCACAAACACTGCAAATAGGACTTTCTGGCAAAAAAAAATTACAACACTGGTGGGTTGTTTGCTCTGGTCAAAATGAAATCAATCGAATTGAAATGTTCACAAAGAATGCAATCCTGTGTTTTTTCTTCTCAGAAAGGCCACAGTGCATATAGCTGTGTGCGCCTGCCTCTCGAATAAAGTACAGCTGACACAATAGGCCTTCATTTTGACTCGTCATGAGGAATCTCATTAATCATGTTCTATTAAAGTGTCTCAGTGAGGCACAACAGTGAGGCCAGCGTGCACAACACCAGGATCCTGAAACTGAAGCGGCTAAATGGAATTCAGCCATGATTAATTCTGTTAATTAAAGCTACGACACGTCAAAATGCTTTGGTGATATGCCGAAGTCCACCTTCTATCCACGTTAATACTCAGTGAACACAGTCTGTCTTTCTCCCCTTTTCATCATGAATTGGATTCCCATGCACCGACACAGGGGGTTTCTGTCATCCTTTCCTCCTGTTTTCTTTTTCATATTCTCCTCATCAGAAATACATGTGTTGTCTCTCACCAGTAAGCCTTCATGCTCATCTCTGGCAGTGGGCTGAGTAGAGCACAGCAGTGCCTCTAAAGTGCATGAGCAGCCCCGTGGAGCGGACAGGAGGCACACCTTCACCCGAGAGGAATAATGGGACCCTGGGAGCAACTCTGGATCCCCAGTGCCGCTTGGCATGGTCCTGTGGCGGGTCCTTCCAAAGGTGTTGGGTAACAGTCCCTAATAGGAGTGCACATTAACCTAAGCCAGCAATTGTCTAGGTATTCATGACTGCCAAGGGATGCTGCCGTAGCAGTGCCAGTGTAATAGGCTGAGCTTTCTTCATCCTCCTGCCCATTTTGGCACCAGCTTCTTCCAGATGACAGCTGGGAAGTCATTAGCACACTACCACATTGCTCAAAACACAGAAGGACCTCTCTCGCTCGGTGTGTAAAAGATGCAACTGTTCGATGTCGGAACGGCTTTCAGGGGACAAATATTTGCCTCTAAACAATATGCAGAATGATGAGGTATTTCTGCATGTCCAGCCTAAGCCTTATAGCCTCATTTTAACGGGGAATGCTGATCAGTTTTAAGGTTTGTCACAGTCCAGATATTTTTTGTGCACACACGCAGCTGTCTCACAAAGCCAAAAACGTGAAGAACTAAGAGCATAATTAGATCTCCCACACATTTAAAAACACCTGAACACAGCACACCAGATAAACTCTGCTATTTAGTGCAAATCTTCACTTTCATGGCTTGTGTGGCTACTGCCAAGCGACATTACAAAAGACTCCTGGCACTGCCACTGAGTTTCATAAAACCGGCATTGCACACATGGGAACCAGTGTCTTATAGCAAATGAGCCTGTGTAAGTGTGGAAATAAACAAGGATTACACATATTACAAGAACAAAACAACCTCCACAATGTTGTGATTTATTTACATGGACACACATTCACACTGAGATTGTACTGTTTTTCAATATTCTCTTGACCATTTCTGCCATTTAAATGTATTGTTCTGCTGTAGGAATATGCTATATAGTGAAATGACAGATTTTACAGGGTCAGGGAGGAAATATAGTCTACCTTATCTAAATTGCAGAGTTGCACCAGAGGCCTGTACCACGAAGCGAGCTCAGCCTACGCAGGGTTGCTCCCAGCCTATCCAGCTGAACCTATCCACAACAATGGTAATCACGATCAGCGGTACCACGATGCTGCTTATCAACTCGCTATCTCAACCCAGGTTTGACTCATTGTGAATCTGCGAACGCGCACATATAAACAGGCGGGTTCAAAGCAACAGACCGATCACAATCATGAGTGCCGATCCTGGACGGACACCCCGCTTCTCCTGTGGGGAGCATAAAATGATTCTCCTCAAATACAAGGAAGAAAAAGCAAACCTCAACGAAAAGTCAGACACTGTGGCTGCTTCAGAGAGCCGGCAAATGGCATGGCAACAGATTGCAGATTGCGTAAATGCATAAATTACACATCAGTGACTTAATTAGTATACATTGAACACAACCATGCATCCCAATCACTGTGCTGCTTCTGAATAAGTGTCATTCATCCAGATGTAACCCCACAGGAGTGAAACCAACTTGGGCACAGATAAGAACAAAACGCAAAAATATAATTTCATCTGGTAAATTGGACTTTTTAAATTCTATAACGTATGGGCTACAATAAAAGTGGAAGCTGATGCCACAATTACATCATATTAATACATCAAGTTGTTAGTCTGAGTGAAATCATCCTGATTTCGAGCTGTGTCAGAATTTAGTGGGGACAAATGGTAAAAATATAGGCAACTCTTCTTTAAAAAAATAATTAAAACAAGTGAAAGCCCTCAAACACCATGCAGCCCTCATTGTACAGAAATATCTCAATGTCTTTCCTACAGTACTTAAATAATTAAACTTCCTGTAATGACTCAACTTGCATTTCTGTTTGACTCTGATACAGACTCTCTGCTCTACCAGGCATGTAACGTTACATGACCAATGTGCCATTTCACAAGAATATTATAATCTTCATCCTTTTTTTTTTTTTTTTTTTACCTCTGGCGGTTTCTTTCCCGAACATCTGATTGGCCAGTGGGTGGAGCTTTTTCTTAGACTCAGATCAATACTGAAAGCTACCCTGACCCCGAGCATGTTAGCTGTGAGTTACTATGGCAACTTACCTCTGTAAAAATGAATCCAACTTCGTGGTACCAGAGAGTCAGGGTTAACCCTGAAGTTACCTCGCTAAACTGGCAATCCTGCTTCGTGGTACAGGCCTCAGGTCTTTTTCACAGCAACATGTTTTCATGTTAAGGCAATTGATAACGCTTTTGGCTGCATCCCATTTTTGTTACTTTGTTCCTGCGTCTGCAGCTATGAATACGCATGATTTTTACCCAGACACCTAAACTCAACACTCCCGTGATTGACGTTATTGATTACACCTGAGCACGCCCTGCTGTGACGAACCAAGATGGCTGCCATGAAGAGGGCGTGACGACGCGTCGCAAGACTTTCACAAGTTTCACAGCAGTCATACGGCGCAGTCACAGCTCAGGGGAATAGACAGCCAAATGTTGAGTGGCAGGTAACGTTATGATATAATTTTGGTGACGAAAAAACACATAAACCCGTACCAGATTTTGCCAGTTCCCTTTACACGCTAAAGGTTCAGTGTTCATCCCTGTAGGCTGCACTTTGAAATGGATACATGACGTGATGACTGTTGTTTAGCTTAGTAAACAAAACAGTACGTTAGCTACCGAAGTGGGAAATAACTTAATAACACACGGGAATAGAATATTTTTAAATACATAGAATAAAACTTAACGACGTTTTCTGTGAAAAGTGCCAGTGATAAGTGGCCCAGAGAGGTTGCTGTGCTTTGAGAGAGTCACCGAGGCCTATAAGCTGCTGTATAATAATGTGGCCTATGTCACCGCCTAGGGCTTTCTGTCTCTTCTCTCCCCAGACTGTCTTTGAACAAGTTATGTGTGTAGGAGGAGAAAAATAATATAAGAACGTCACCTCAGCCAAAGAAGGTCTACTATTAATATTAAGTTACTGTCCTGTTAACTTTGTGAAATGCACAAGGTCTACACAGTATATCCATGAGTAGTTCAGGTGTATTCACTTGGGTAAAAGTCACAACGGTGGTTCCTCCTGGGTTATACTGTGTGTGGCATTTTATTGGTCTTGACGTGATGGTGACACTTTCTCTGGCCTTAAATAAACGGGCTTCAAGTTTGAATATGTTTAGAGGGAGCTGCAGTTGGGTAAAAAATCCACCAGAGAGCAGCAGAGTACCACTGTGAATCATCATCACACACTGCACATTAAAAATGCGTGGAGGAAAGATATTTTAACCAGATATTTGTTGTCAGTTCTGTGTTTATCATATTCAAATTGTATTGTTATTACTTTACTTCGACCACAATGGTGCAAAACCTCACAGTCTAAAAATACTGCCAGAAGTATACTCTCTGTATGACAAAGCCAGACAAAGCCTTTGTAACAAAGTTGTCCGGAACTTTTCTGAAAACCGCCTCTGACACTTTTTTTTTTTTTGTGCCTTTAGGCTTTTAGCTGTACTGCTTGCATCCAGGAGGAAGAAAGTCATCTGAGCAGCGGCTTTGTGAGTAGAATATTTTTTCTCTTTACCTGTACACAAAAGACAATCCAAGACTGTCATAGTTCAAACTGGTTTTATCTGATAACATGTCGGCTCCCTTACTCCAACACAGAACTACATTTGGTTTCGTAATTAGCACATTGTCTTTCTTTGACATCTACCCTCAGTGAGCAAGGTGAGGCCTCTCGTCCTTGGGATCAGTTAACTGAAGGTGAATAGCCTGAATGTGTTGAGGTAACGCTATAGAACACTAAAGCCGCTGAAGGTCGTTTGATGAAAACTCGACTGCAGTAAAGCATTGTGAATGAAACTGACAATAAAAGCAGAAGATTCACAAACTTTTACTTTTTGATTTAAATTCCGATGTAAGCTTACATATGCACGTACCGTTATTAACCAAAGCACTTCTGCAATCATGTGTTGCAGTAAGTTGAGAATAATAAAACAAGCTTTTTACACCATTGCAATATTTGCAGACAATTATAACCACTTTTCACCTGTGTGGCAGCCATCTGTCATCCAGGCGTAACTGAATTTGATTAGTTCAATTTGTACATTTGCCACAGGTTGAGTTACTGACTGGGCCAAGTAAGATCAATTTTAAAGATCAAGCATACTGTTCCTCAGAGAAAGGATGTTTTCTCTAAGCACATGGATGGTGGAATTTTAGTTCAGACCCATTCACAAAAGGAGGGCATGCCTTTCATATGCACGAATGATACCGGAAGAAAAGTTGTATCATGAATGTTGTACAGGCTTTAAAAAGTGTATCTGGTTGTAAGGCCAAGAAGCCTTGAATTGAATGGAGAGAATTTTTCAGTTTGAAAAAAAAAAAAAAAAAAAAAAAAAAAAAAACTCTACCAAAGTAATTGCAGATATGTTAGGTCAAGAAAAAAAAGGGTCAATGCATTTTTTTATCCACTGCTTTTCAAGGACATGTGAGATTTCACATGGATGAATTCAGTTTCTCGTATACACATAATGCAATAAAATACAATAAAAAATATGACGTATTACAATGCTAATTGTGTCTTAAGTGATAGATTTTCTAAACTTCTTGCTTGGATAAACAAAGTTAACATAGTAGTGGTTCCTAGCACCTTTTGCCCTTGACTAACATCTTGGTGTGAGTAACCTATGAGCGATTATTTGCTCCCTCAAGACTGAGACTCCGTGTGTAACTACAGCTATTTGCGTGTGCACAGTAACAAGCGATGGTGCTATCCTCCGATTACTTCGATCCCTTCTCCGTCTGAAGATCGTCGAACTAGAGGTCAGATCTGTACACTTTGCCAGATATGAGAGGGAACAACTCTTGGACTCCTTTATCAGTGTTGCAAGGGAGCTGGAAACAACCATCGGGTTATCCGGTGCCAGACTTGGCATGAGAGAAAATGTCACGGCGGCGGTGGGATGGGGGGGGGGGTGTATAACACGGAACACCATGGCTCGACGCATCACTCTGCCTGCGGTTAAAACCTTCTGCCACCCGTTTCACTAAGTCCAGGATATAGACTTCAAAGTCTCACAGCTGCTGGATCAACACCCATCTGCCTCAACCATCTCATCCATGAGGAAATTAACGACCCCCCCGCACCATAGACGACGATGCATTTTAAGTAAGGGACTTTCAATTATAGTCAGACTCTGAGAAATGAATTCATGCATTTACCTTATAACAAGTAGCCTTACTAATGTTCTATTCACCAGCGACCGAGAATCAGCAGTGAACCAACTTCAGTTCATTCAAAATGTGGCTGCACACATTATGACTGGAACTAAAAAGTCTAGACACATTACACCCATTCGTAGATCTCTACATCGACTGCCTTCAAAACTAGAATCAATTTTAAGATTCCAGCATTTGTATAAAAAGCTCTTCCTGGCCTCGCACCACAGTATATAAAAGACTTGCTAATTGGATACAGACCAGCAACTCGCAGGTCCATGGGCAGTCTAACTAACTCTAAAGCAGGGGAGGCTGTCATTTGTATCTATGCCCAAGTGGATGGAACACCCTGAGAGAGCCCCCTACCCCACACTCAACATAAAGTTTAAAAACTTGACATTTCTCAACAGTCTATAGCTGTTCTTGGTGTGAATGTGTTTTGTATATTCTGTGCTGATTCTTGGATGACTGCACTAACACCTGTTGATATGCATATTTATCTTCTTCACTCACTTTTATGATTGTGTTGTGATTGTATTCTTACTTTACGTAAAGCACACTGTGTTGCCCTGTGTATGGAATCTACCACCATAAATAAAGTTTGACTCGACTTCGACTTTGTTAGTACCTGGATGAGGATGTAAAGTAAAGCACACTGTCTACATACAGATTTGCGTTCTTAACATGAAACCTATTACTGAATTTTGCTTTGTTCAGAGCAGCTTTGATGGACATGAATCTCATGGCATATCTGCAGTGTTCAGATTGTAGGCTACAATTTTAAAGTTTGGAGTTATATAAGAAAATCAATGCCCTGCAGAGGTCTGCTCTGCTCTAGCTCTGCTCGGGCGGCTGTGGCTCAGGAGGTAGAGCAGTCATCTACCAACCAGAGGGTCAGTGGCTCAATCCCTGGCCCTTGCACTCTACGTGGTAAAGCATCCTTGGGCAAGATGCTGAACACATAGCCATCAGTGTGTGGCTGAGATTCAGAAGAGAAGGTGGCACGTTGTATGGTAGCCTCGGCCACCAGTGTATGAATGTGTGTGAAAGGGGTGAATGTTGACTTCAGCTGTAAAGTGCTTTGAGTGGCCTCAAGGACTAGAAAGGCACTACAAATATTAGTCCATTTACCATTTCTATTTAATTTACTCACATCTTCGTAAAGTTGTCTCATTTAGACATTGTGGCAGGTGCTTTTATTTTGTAATTCTTATGTTATACACTAGGTGGTGCTCTCTCATCGGCTATTGCGCCTCAGACCCATGACCTCCGTGGTTAAATAATGGATTTCAAATTTAATCTGTGTAATATATTAGCTCATAAGCTTATTTAGCAGGCTCATAAATAGATCTCTTTAATCTCAGTGAATTCCAGCCCTCTTCCGTGAAGCTTGCAAATGATTTGTGAAGTCATACAAGCGTAATTATTTTACATTTTTCACTGGCATACACGCAGCAGGGCCATGCTTTACATTTGTTATCCAAAAAAAAAAACCCCGATAATATATTCAACCCACATCAAATGCAGATATAGAAATCATTTTAGATTATGCATGCATGAACAGCACATATAGGGCTGTACCTGTGAGTGCTGGAGTCACTGGAGTGTCACCCTGTCTTAGCAGGAGTGGGTGTAATATGGGACATTATGAAGGAGATCCAAACAAGTGAGGGTTTATTTAGGGCTTTGAGGGATTTGCAGTGGCACTTTCGTGAAACGGGGAAGTCAAATTTGCGGTGACCAGGGCGTTGGTGATGATAGAGTAAAGCTAACGGGAGGAACAGAGAGAGAGGGAGGGAGAGAGAGAGAGGGGGGAGAGAGAGAGGGAGAGGGAGAGAGAGGGGGTAGCAGATACTTGGTAACGCATCACAGCAGGACAGGCAATCGAACCTAAAGGCGCTCAGCCAGCGACGGACACGGACGAGGAAGGTAGGACACTATGATAATGACATGATCACCCTGTTATGAGTTGATAGTCACGAAGCAGTGTTAGAGGGATGACTGCGGCAGAGAACTGCTTTTCACATATAGGATCATGTTTTTTTTTTTCCTCATGTAGTGTAACACGTTCTACCCACCGTAGTTGTGCGTAATTCACGACTTTTACGCTCACTACTTTGGCATATGGTTATGCAGTGTCTTTTGGGTTTGCACATCAAAGAGTTTTAGAAAGTACTTGATTGATAATGTAAGTTATGTTTTAATGAGCTGTCAGTTGAGTGGGACATCAGTTACATTATGGGCAATATAATAATCCATCTGCGACCACTTCATCCAAGTTATGTTTGCTTTTGTTAGCGGTCCACTCCAACTGTTGCTGTTGTTTCATCGCGGGGTTATTTCATCGGAGAGGCTAATGAAGCAGGCAGTAAACGTGAGGCAGCGTGCGTGCTCTCGGAGGTGTCAGGTGCACGGTGTTATCTCAGGTAGCCCTGGCGACTCCGAAAGTGGCGGCTGGGAAGCGCCTCGGTGCCCACTTATTTATTCATGTGTCACCTGAACGCAGCGGCTACGCAACGCCAGGTTAAAGGGGAAAGCCACCCAGTATGAGAATCTAACTATTAATGCTATGGCCCGGGGCAGTTGTTTTTCACATATGCAGCAGGCCTATGTGTATGTGATGTGTATGAATATGTAGCAGTCCTACTAGAAATTTATTTATTGGCGCTTTAGTCTTCATTCAGTGCCTCAGACAGCTGATGCAACAGTGAATTAGCAGAGTAATGCAATGCAGATTTTTGTCTTAATCTCCCAGTGTTAGTGCTCACCCTTTTTAGCCAGTTAGGTTTGTTTTCGTTTTAATGCAAAAATCAGTTCATTATTTAAAGTACCTTATCAATAAGTCTGTATGATATTGTGTGGCTGTTGATGTTTGTGATATTTCTCCCAGCATGGCAAATCTGCTGCATTTGGAGACATGCTGATTGACTTGGCAAAAAAGAAAAAAAAAAATTCAAAGTTTATCAAAACTTTAACATGCAAATGAACATCAATCATGGTGATTCTATCATTTAAAATGTAAACATGTTTTTATACCTGAATACTTGTTCATCAGTAGAGCAACATGTGACACAAGCAAATCAGTATTCATCACTATGAGCTGTGAATGTACTCAAGCAGAAATTCACTAATAATTATTGTTTTTTTGCCCAGCTAAAAGCTAATATTATGTTGCCTCCAACCTGTCAGATTATACACTGCACGATGATGTGCTCCAGGTGGGTTGTACCATATCAGAATTATGTGACATAAAAGGGGTGACCGAGTTAGTTCTGTCTCAGAGGAAATGCTCTACTCCTTTCTACTCCTGCTGAATAATGATGGCAGTGTTGGCCTCAGTAAGCCTGGTTGTAGCTTCACCCTCATCCTCACTGTGGTCCTTCAGTGTACAAGTATTGCTACTGTTGCCACCTTTACTACTAAGTCAAAGTATGCCATTAAAATGTGCATATGTGCCACAAATCTACATGTATGTCCTGGATGAAAGGAAAAACCTGATAAATGAGTGATAACAAATGCAGATGCTTCCCCACACTTCGCTGCATGGTACAATTAAGCAATTAACATCCAGTCAAGCTCTGTGGCAGGCATGAAAATGCTGAGCAGGCCCAGTTGATTCTGATTTAGTATCATGTGGCAAGAGGAAAAGTGACTTTGAAAGAGGATTCATTTTTGGGGCACGGATGGCAGCGACTCCACTCATAAAGACTGCTCAGCTGGCTAGTGTTTCAATAGGAACAGAGACTAAAGTGACATCTGTACTTAGATCTATGGGACAGACATCAGTGAATAAGGTTGGAAACTGAGGTAGACTGCACATCTGATGACTGTGATGCTCGTTCATTAGTGCAATATCTAAGGACAGACTTCCTCAGGTGACTGAGAATGTCAATGCAGAACGTGATTAGACTGTAAGCAAGAACTGTGACAATTACATAGAGTGGGATTTTATAGTAGGGTTGCAGCGCATAAACCCCTTATTACAAAGATGAATGCACATCTGAGAGTTCACTGGTGCAAAAACCGTAAGCTCTGGTCTACAGTGATGTGGAAGAAAGTGATATGGTCACATAAGTCATCCTTCGCCATAATCTCAACAAGTGGGTGATTGACTGTGCAGTGTCCATGGAGAGAATGGTACAGTACAGTCATGAATGCTTGACCCATGCAGTGAGGGGATCCAGTGACTCTCTTAAGCTGTGGAAGGAATTTGCAGACATGACTTGGGTGTACTTGTCCCCTTGGAGTGAAGGGTCACTGCAAAAGCGACAAGGTTGTTCTGAGTGATCACCTTAATCCAGTGATGAAACACTTCTGTCCTGATGGGAGTCCGTAGGGTCACTGAATGGTTTGATGAGTATGAAAAATGGTGTGAATCTCATGCTATGGCCTTCGCAGTCACCAGATCTCAACCAAGTTGTACACCTATGGGAGATTGGACCATTATCTTAGATGGCGGTCTCTGCCACCATCAGTAAAGCAAAATCAAATGAGGGAATATCCTTTTGAGGAATGGTGTTCATCCCTCCAGCAGAGCTCCCGAGACTAGTAGATTTACTGCGAAGTTACATTGAAGCAGTTCTGACAGCATGTGGCTCAACACCTCACTGAAACGCTTTATGTTGGTTTTTCTTTTAATGTGTCATCCATCTATATGATACAATATAAAAACTATGCCATCAAAGAATCAGATGTTTTATATTATGTATATGATATGCTTGAGATTGGCTGCTGTTTTCCATGCATTAGGTGGGAAAAGCATGCCTCTGACAGCTTCCTTTTTTGAGTGTCTATCACTCTCCCTGAATTCACTCAGAATACGAGAAGGAAAAAAAAAAAGAGTTAACCGGAGAGTCCATATCTGACAGATACCTTGACTGACAGGCTCAAATGAAACCCAATATGAGGGATAGAGGAATGAATTGCAGATACAGTGACTCCACCGGACTATCCTACGAGGTCTCAGACAGGGAGCAGAGCACGGTATGAGGACAAGAAAGGATGGAAGTGTTGTAAAATTGAAGAATGGTAAACTAGTGGAAGAGGACAGGGAGGGAAGGCAGCGTAGAGTATGGAAAAGTGGTAGATATTAAAATGAAGCATTGCATTTTTCCCTCCATGGTGTGCATATAGTTCTTGTAGCTTAGCCAATGTGTGGAAATTGAATGGAACCATTGGGAAAGGTTTGGCATTGGATACAGGGCGTAAAAGCATCTGAATAATCTATACGGCTGCTCTTGAATATTTGTTAGGTGAGGGCTTTTGATTGTCATTTTTTATTTAGAAAAGGTATGATTCTAGTTATATAAAAATATATATTCTTGTTTGTTTTAATGATTACTTACACAGTCAGGGTACCAGCATCATTTGCTCTGCCACCATGAGCTCACTGGATTGCAGTTGACAGGAATTGATTTTTATTGCAACTGTATTTATACAGTGGTTTACTTTTGCTGACAGAATAAAGCACATGCAATGGTTTGAGCACAGTGGTGTGTATAAGGCAGCTTTTGACACAACTGACAGATTTTAAATGTCAATTTCCCACCTTCTCCCAGCTGCTTTCGGCATCTACACAACATTCCATGGTACTTGCCATTATGATCATTGTATGCTTCCCACTTTCCTCGTTTCCACCCCCCCCACCCCCCATTCTCCCAGTCCAGCTGTGTGTGGTCATTAAATCAGCCAAGGCAGCCAGGCAGAACTGAAGAAAACAGGTTGGAGAGGAAGGCAGGGCTGATAAGATGATTTTGCTCAGCCAGTTGTATCACAGGTGAACCGTCCGTTCCTGCGTGTTGCTGTCCATATGGAAGTGAAGCCATGCTTTTCTAAATTTTCTAATGGAGAGGAAAAGGCTCACAATAGATTTGATCACTGACGGTGCCTTTTTAGAGAGGGCTATTGCCTAAATAGTTGCTTGTAAACCCAACCATCCACAATAATCTTGTTGTAGTCTATTGCTGCTAATCCCCGTATTGATTCATTATTGTCCAAGTGTGAAACCGCTATGAAGGAATTTGGAAACTGGAATCTCCTGAAGGAAGGCCTTTCATTTCTCACAGTTGAAACATTGGGGATTCACATCTAAGCCAGTAGCATTTACCATATCGAGGCATATTCTCCCCTGAAAATAAGCCATGCCATGTAAGACAAACAAAACAGCAATTTAATGGCAGCTTTGTTGTGTGACAAATCCTCGTTGTTGGTATTTACGCATGGAATGCTGCCCCGAAGTGGGGCTGGAACAGCACGGAGAGAGACGTGGCTTCATGAGAGACAATGAGGGCGAAGTAAGATGGGAGGCCGGGCTGAATGAGGAGAGAGGTGAAGTGTTAAGATGCAAAGGTCATCTGTGCTGGAGAGGAGCTACTAAATGGTGTGTTTTGATCTTTGGACCGGGATAGAAACAGTCAGCTGCTGGCGGGATGGAATGACTGCGCTCTAACAAAGGGAGAGACAAAAGGAGATGAATGAGTCTCTACAGGCTATCGGCTGCCCTCTGACACAGCTGTCTGTGTTTATGTTGTCTGATATACACACAGGCCTCTGCTGGGACAGCTTTGCCGAGCTCATTGCAGCGAATAATGGCCAAGTGAAAAGAAAGCCTGCCTAAGAAACGGGCATTTTAGGACTGACATCAAAATTTAGAAAAGAGGCAATCAGTTCACATCATGGAGGTTTTGAATTTGTTTACTGGCATAACGTCTGAGTGAGGAAGAAAGAAAAATCACAGGCTAGTGGAGAGTGGAGGTAAATAAATGTTGAGATGAATAGTACACTAATGCCATAATTATAGTACAAAATGAGGACAACTTATTAACAATACATCTCACTGGCTCATAAAAACACATGTAGGCCTTCGTGGTGAAACAGGTGAAGCTGAAAACATTGTGATTCAGGAGAACCAAACTAGAGCGGAGGACAAGAGGGGCATGACAGCATATTGATCTGTGCTGTTTTTATCAGTGGATGGATGAGAGGAAAAAGTCATGGAGTGTATCATTATGTTCTCACTACAATTTGTCCACAAAAACGCTAAAAGCCTAAAATCAGAGAGCTAAGATTGTTATGTCAGTCTGCACTCAGGCAAAAAGGAGGTGGCAGCAGCCGACATCGCTGCCTGCTTTCCTGCACACCTTTTTGTTGCATGTGTCTTTGGGTTTTGACTCTTGTGGCTTATGAGACGGTCGCCTGTGCAGCCCTCTCACAGAAGTTTGTTGATTAGGTGCTTGTGTTGTATTCATTTGTCGATTCGCTGTAGTAATGTGTTCTCTCAGTTCTCGCCAAAAATGAATCAAAACATTTTGTCAGATTTTCATCACAGTGTACTATTAGAATAAATTCTTGTGTAGTGGATACATAAAAAGCAGTCCAACTGCTTTGTCATAATCTGTAGTTGAAAAAGGCAAAAAACCAAATTGAAGAACACAGTGATCAGTGTAGCAGATTAAGAACAGTAGAAATGGAGCGAGGCAGGGTTGAACAATAATTTATTATAATCAGTTATTGCCTCTACATCTAATTTTCAAAACTGAAATTGAGATTTCACATCCACCGTTCTCATCTCTAAAGGAATACTGACATCTGTAGCATAATGAGGTCATAAACAACTGAGAATCAGAAATGTTTTGTCAAATCGTTTCAACAAGAATTTGTATTGTGTGATTGTGTACTTCAGTGACTATCGTAAACTGCTATGTTGATATTTAGACAGTTTGGCAACGAGTACCTCATTAATCTTGTTCATACTGCTCTTTGCATGTGCAGATGGAAACCAAGTGAGGATCAGTTATTGATGGCACAGATTACTGTACTTCATGGCCTGGACATGACATGGATATGACACGTTTTAAGGAACAATTCAACAACAATGAAAATGTAGTCATTATTTACTCGCCCTGATACTGATGGAGGGTCAGGTGAAGAATATTAGTCCACAAAACATTTCTGGAGAATATTTGAGCAAAACAGCATTGCAGAATTCTACTAAACAACTAAAGAAACTGGAGACTTTTTTTTAAAGAATGAAACAAGATAGGAAATGGATCCATACAGCTTGTATCAAACAAGTCTCCTGAAGCCCAGGGATTCTAACTTGACTTGTTTTTGTGTTGTTGTTTTTTGTTTCTTCTCCATTCGTTTAGGAGGATGCTGCAAACCTGTTTTGCTCTGACGCTTCAGAAATGTTTTGTGGACTAAGAAATTTCTCCCTACGTGGACAGATAACAACTGTCTGACTGACTGTCTGACTGACTGACTGACTGACTGGGTGAACTGTTCCTTTTAAAATACTCCCTGCTCATCATCACAGTCTTGTCATCAGTGCCATTTGTGCGGTCTCTTTTTCACCATGTCACCCAGCACCTCGAGAGCGAGCGAACTCTGGCAGATTGAGCGCAAAAAAACACCCCGCGAGCGATGTTGCAGCATGACGTAATAGAAAAGATGAGAGATCCCTCATTGGACCGGCTCGCTGGATGGAGAGCACATGGCAGCACTGCGCCACCCAGTTCTGGAAGTTATTTTATTGGGTCTGCGAGGCCTTCCTCCATCGCTCACTCTTCCAAATTCTCCACCTGGCTGTATTGAATCGAATTTGTAATCTGCATCGACAAGGGCTCAAAGCACAACTGAGCATTCACTTGACAAATGCAGTACTCTCTCACCCAGCTGTGTCTCAGTGTGCAGCGCAGGAGGAGGCTTCTCCCCCACCATTTACTCCAAGTCAACACTAATCAACCCACACCCCTCCATCAGGCCCCGTGTCACTCTCTCACTCTCTTACACACACACACACATCATGGAGTCGGTCAGCACAGGACAGGGTGTGTATGAGTTGTGCCTGCTCAAGCGTTTTGTGACAGGGTGCTGTAATGCGGCGCCTTGCAGCGCTCCCATCCTGTTCCTGATAATTACCATCTCCCTACGTCCCGTGTAAGCTTCCTTCGTCTCTCCCACAGTGTTTAGCTTTACTGTCAGTCCATACAGGATCAAAGACGTTGCAGGCAGCATCTCCAGTGGAATAACACAGTTTGGCTTGGCATGTGTCCAATAGTCCCGCTGTATTCTGTTTGCCTGGCAGGGAGTTTGTGATCTTTTATTAAGAGGAAACTCCAGTCAAGTCAGTTTTATTTATATAGCACAATATTTCAAATTGCCTCCAGGGGCGCTACAATCTGCAAAGCGTGCGATACCCTCAGTTAGATTAAGAACTCTCCAGAAAAACCCCTTTTAACTGGGCGCTGCAATGGAGGGATCCCTCTTCCACGACAGACATACAGCAGATGTTGTGTGTACAGAATGTTCCAGCTATATTGTGAAGAAGCAGGGATCTGCTTCAAATCCAACATCAGATTCCTTTAGTGACTTTGGGTAGGTCTCAAAAAAAACGTGTGTAGGGATGAAGGACGACTCATATGGTTCTTAGAAAATTGAGGTTTGGTTATTGATGTGGAAGTAAAGCCCCACTGCTGCTTATACTTATACAACATGCCGTGCTGTGTGCAGCCCTCTGACTGAATGGGTTGCGCCATCTAAAATGTGCCAGCCACTACGGTTACTGAACTGACGTGTTGTCCAGGAGATCTGCTGTTCACGCGTTGACTTGAACTCGGCGACTAATCCGTTAACAAAGTGGAACATCGGCACCAGCAATTTCACATGTGACACAACCAAAGTGAGCAGTTTACTCAGCCGCAGTGTGCCACGCCACTTTGATTATCATTCCTCCTCAGAAGGCACTACATGCTCTGCAGTCCAGATGCCATCCCGTTTACATTGCATTCTTGTCATGTGAGTGAGGTTTGCTGAGTAAGGCTTTCAGAAAGTCATGTCATGTTGGAGATGAAGAGATCAGGAGGGCGGGAAGGAAGACATTACTCAGCTCATCAGAGCACCGCTGTCCCTCCCTCCTCCCTGACGAGGCCAAATGTCTGCTAATCTGTCTGTGATCACTGTGCTAATGAGTGATGGCTTTTTCATGAGGACTGAGGGCGGGCAGAAATCTGCCATTGATTTGCTGCGATAATCCAAATTTGGCCGCCGGCTGAGGCTCTCCACTCCCTCCGAGAAGGGTGCCTTTGAGGTTAAGGCAAGTCAGACACAATTGCAATGTAATCAATAATATCGAGTGCTGTAAGCCAGGAGATACAGCCATGTGGGCAGGCAGGCCTCTCTGGAGAGAGCACAGCAGGTCCAGATATTACTCTTCACTTTACACTGCCTTAATCACACATTACTGTCAGATAAGCTAAAGGACCACAACTCATTAAATAGACCTGGATCTCAGCCACCCTAAGCTTTGCCCAGTGGGGGCTGTATGTGTTACTAATAGTCACTCTAGGCCTTAAAATAGTCTGCCTTGAAATCAGGATTCAGGGCAAGATCTCGGGCATGTTGGCAAGTATTGCAGGTGTAAACATTGGACGTGATTTAATGGACTCAAAATAGTTTTGGCTTTCAAATGTCTGCTGCAGCGATTGATGATTCATTAATCACAGGTGAATAATGACTTGTAGCCCAAACAAAAAAGCCTCCAGAGTAGTCAAAGGTTATCCTGCACCTTTTAAAGAAAAACTCTTTAGATCACAAGATATGCTTTTTATTACTCTTCGGTCGGAAACGGTCGTCTTGGACCCACACTAAGCATAACAACACAACAAATACATGGCCCACAGAAGACATGTATTTGCTGCTCCGTTGACATTTTACATCAGGACACTGGAGACACAATTATCTGCCAAAGCAAAGCACAAAGAAAAACAATTTGAAATGGCTACAGATACATATATAATTGGATAGCCCAAGTTGCATGGTAAATCAAAAGAGGAAGAGACACGAGTCAAAGTAGATTAGACCAACGAAAGAAAATAGAGAGAGATAGAGAGGTGACTGAAAAGAGTGAAAAACAAAGGGAAACAGACAGAAAAAAGGCGAGCTCGGGGTGAAAGAGGCTCATGGGTGTTATGGGTGAGGGAGGTGAGCAGAAGATGAGCAGTGACTCTGACAGAGTGAAGGAGGGGGTAAAGAAAGTGAGGGATTGATAGATGGTGACAGTGTAGTCAATGGAGTGGGACAGTGCCGCAGCGGGGCCCTGCTTGCATCGAGGACCACGTCCCAGCTTTAGCCCTGTCCTCTGCAGTGTAATTGCCCCACGCATAACAGACTGATTGGAACATGTCATTCTGTCCTACTGCTACTCGGCTAAATCTAAAGCTAGATCACGACTGCGCTAATTACCAGCTTACCATCACCTCAAGGGCCCTTGCTTTCATTTAATTTCTTTCGTCTGCTCTGTGCACGATGGCTAACACCATCTCTTAAAGGCACAGTCTGTGATCACAATATAAAACCAAAATGGTCAACAATGACTTGAATATGTCGAGAAATTTGCCGCAGTTTATTGAAATCAACAGCAAAATTGTTCTTTAGTCCCGAGTATGGGGACTACAGACACGCCCAGTGTTCTTTGGGTGTGAAGCGTGAGTTTGATTACCACCCTCCCACTCTACCTCCACCACATCGTTAATGATTGAAGTGATTGGAGTGCTTCACATTGTATGCTCCTTAAATTGCACATTGTACTGTATGGTCACACAAAAGTTAGTCAGCCAAGTAATAACTAAGAAACTATTTACCCTACCATTTTCAGTAATTTTATTTCAAGTGGTGCTCGGTAATAAAACAGTAGTGGAATTAGGAACATTGTTCACTGAAGATGAGTAACAACGCATTGGCATACCAGGTATTTAGAGGGTCAGCTCACAAAGAGCATATTTTTCCATGCAGATAGTTTCAGTTTGGTTTGCTGAGATTCTGACATATGATATCAGACAACTGAGGTAAATGGAGCTTTTTTGTGATGCTGAAAATACTGAGAAATGACATTTAAAGCGAAGTCTCTTTTTGGAAACAAGGCCCTCTTTACTCCAGATAATCCACAGATCTGCTGTGGACAGGGGACACTACTCTTTAACCTCCAATACAAAACAGTGAAAATTGTCAGCTAAAAGTTCCCGTGCAGTCTATCTGGAAAGATATGTCGCTGTTGGAAGTTTTCAGACATCAATTTTCATTGCATTGAGCATGACAAATTAAATTTGGTTTACCTAAATTGTACTGGTGCAGCAGCAGAAACTCTGCAGAGGATATCTAAAAACGTGGTCAAAAATACATTAATCTGCATGGCTAAATACCCAGGGGTAAGTTGGCAAATGACTGTGATTTTGGTAAACCCTTAAAGCGAAATGCACACTTTAGTGTTTCTCCCCCAAATACAGCTGGTCAGCAGTTTTAAAATTATTTTTTTAATCTTAAAGTGTGCACACTGACAAACAGAGAACAAAAAAAAACAGAAAAAATTGACCTGTTACAAATTTAAATTGTGTGCAGCACAGTTTCATATAATAAAACAATACAAAATGCATAAAATATTAAAAAGATTAATACATACTGTAAGTTATTATCAATAACCTTCCTTAGCAGCTGCTTACTTTGCCTCTACAGACTATTACAGCAGCCTGGAGTGATGTGCACAATCCAGGTTACATGTACTGATTGATGGGTCAGTGTGACCATCTAATGCTTTAGTTATAGTACAGTCCACCTGTACCTTTGTTGGGGTGCTTTCTTTTTGAGAATGTTTAATATTGAATCCTCCCCGGATCCTGGTGAGAGCCGGATGCTGCTGCTGCTGCCGCTGCTGCTGTGGCTGCAGCAGGACTACTTGTATTTTCCATGACTGCCTCAGCTCTCCCCCAACATGTCTGTCTCAGCCAGCATCCATCACTCACATCCACCCATTCGTCATCTCAGAAGTGTCCTTTAGCATTTGGAGGAAGGATTAGTGAAGAGGCTGGATAAGGTGTGTGTGGGAGGGGAGATGTAGTGGAGAGAAAAGGGGATCAGTTGTATGGCAGACAACAAAGTAACGATCGTGCATAAATCAACCACTTTCATGCATTATATACAGCAGGAAAATGAAAAATGACAGTAGAGCATACAACAGATTTTTTTGGTCCCACTATCAATTTAAAGACATCAGATTGCTGCAGACCTTTCACAATGATGGATTTTTACAGTGACATCTGATATTTTCAATCAGTTTGTGGACATTTCTGTCTCTACCAAGAGAAGTTATCCTTTATTTGTCCCTTGAGGAGAAATTGAGTTTTTGCTCTCTGTTATATTCACACACTAGCCTGGATTACACAAACACACGCACAAACAGGACTTGTACACATGCATCATCAATAGAGCGTAGTTTGATTCTGTTTAGAGAAGCAGATAACATGTAGAAATGATAGAGAGGAAACAACTTTTTCAATGAAAATGCAAAAGGAGGAAAAAAGGAGCCTCAAAGCTTGTCCGCTGCTCTGTGTGCAATTATTAAATTTTTTTTCTGTGTGGAGAGCTGGGAATGGGCTTTATTGATTGTCCTCATCCAGACTGATCAACCCTAACCAAGCATCAAAGAGGAACACAGGAAACACTTGAGATTTTGCCCTCAGGTCCTGTAGCTTGCTATGTTGTACTTACTGGGTTTGATAAACTGTCCGTGTCAGTACATGAGGCTACTTGAACTGCTCCAGGGTGCCCAAGTCATCCTACCTCAGGTGTGTTCATGATGTAAATAGTAGGAAATAAGTCTTTGTCCAGGAAGGGACAAGTTGTGTAAATGTGTAATCTATTTAGGCTGTCATGGTCGGTTTTCTATTTGAGCTTCCCACTGAATCGAGCTAATATCCGCTTCTGCAAGAGCACAACTGTACCGGAGAGGACGGGGAGGGAGGAAGGGTTGTGATGGGGGAGAGGCGAGGTCTTCCTAGCAAGAGATGAATGAATGCGTTTGAGCGGACCAGGAAGGGAAAAGGAAATGAGGAAAGAATGGAGGTAAAAAAAAGAAAACGAAGCAGACAGAGCCATGCAGGTTGCATTGTTACAGAGAGTGAAATGCAATAATGCTGAGGAAACAAGAATCCAAATGAAAACAAATGTGCCCATTCAAACTGACACACATGCACAGCTATTATAAGAACGTATACATACATACACAGACACACA
>JBCAUF010000044.1:8846292-8856845 GCA_038406115.1 Haemulon aurolineatum
GTGCTCCTAATCTAGGCAGAGAATCTAACCCATATACTCAGCGAGTTCGTCCTAGTTCGCCTCTTTTTTCCAGTGTACGACTTAATCTTCCACAAGACTCTGACTCTCATACATAGTCTAAGTCTCAAATGATTTGTTATCATTCATTTGTTATCCTTCACTCGAGTGTATGTCTACCCACATGAAGTAGACAATTCCTCCACAGTCGAGAGGGCTGCAAGGAGGGGGGAAAAAATCCGTTATTATTGATGACTATGAGGTAAAATGCTTAATTTGCACCGTCTTCAACCAAATTATAACTCATATTGAAAGCAGCTGAATTTGCATAAATCTCATTAGACGCAATGAGAGGGGTTCATAAATCGTTATATTAATTAGTCATTTTTGCCACCCTTTCATAGGAAAATGGGGTGTATTAATAAAACGAGAGGGGTGTGTGATTGTGAAGCCTAATTGGTCGTTGTGTTAAGCATTTTGGTGCACAAGTGACAGCCTTGATTTAGTTTGGCTTCACCTCTATTGTCTGACCGAGTACCTGCAGGGAGGGAGAGAGGAATGTGTGTGTGTGCGTGCATGCACTCACTGCATGTGGGTGTGATCCGTGTATTTACTCTCACATCCATGCGAGTGAAGATATTTAGCTGTAAGCGTGTTTTGAGCCAACCTTTACATTACTGTAGTTCAGCACCATGGACAGCGTCCAGGTCCCTGTTTCTGAATAAAGCAAAGCAAAGTGTGTGTGCGCTGTGTGTGAATGTTTGTGTTCTGTCAGTGGAAAGAGAACATAATACATATTCATAACCACTGGGCTCCATTGTGTGTGACTGATATCAGCATACCCTCCCCTGCAGCCCATTACGACACCCTGCCCATGCCGTTTCACCCTGGTTCGTAATGAGCCTTGTCCCTCCGGGTCGAGGGGTCCCCACGCTGTCCCCCATGCCCCTCTTAACCGCAGCCTCGCCCTTCCTGACACATCTGTCCAGCGTGGTGGATTAGCCGGCCTGATGGCGCTCCACCTCTGGGTTTGATTAGCCAGCCTGTCTGAGCTCCGGTGTCTGATGAATGTAGCCTGTGAACCACTGCAGCTCCAATTTAAAAACTCTCCGCTTTTCTACTCTTATCATGCTAGGTCAGTGTGTTTGTACGTGCTTTGCATGTGTTGTCCTCAACATGAAAGAGCAGTAAATGACTTAAGTTGTGTTTTGGCAGAGCAACTTACAGCATTGGTCTTTCCCATGATCCTACAGGTCATGTTGTTTTCTTCCTTTTTTGTGTGTATGTAGTGGTTAGGGTTACATGAGCAGAAAAACTAAACAAACGACACCAACAGTGACATCCAGACAGGTTCCCGGAAACAATCTCACATAACAAAACTAAAATCTTAAGCACACTGTGGGACCTCTGACCTTTGACTCTCTGTCCGGCAGGCTCATCGGTTGCCCAGCTGAAGGCGACTGATCCCGAGGGGGAGCCCCTCATGTTCGGGGTTTCGGGAGAAGAGGCCATGAGGTATTTCTCGGTGAACAAAGACACTGGCGTGGTCTGGCTTCGACAGCAGCTCGACCGTGAGGTATGAATACCAAACAAACATGCATACCGCTGCACACACGCTCACACATTACCAAAGCAAATGCACTATATACGAGAAAAGACACTTTCTGCAATTTGGAAAATAGGAGCTGGAATGTAAATTATCAAATGATGAAAGAGCAGTGAAAAGTGCAATACTCTTCAGCGAGGGGGGATGAAAAGGAAAGGGTTGTGACTTCAGAGTGGCATTTCTCTGCTTTGTTAGTTTTTTCAGCACTGCTCTTTCCCACTACGTGTCCATGCAAAGTTTATGCTGATGTCTTGTCTCTGTCTCCATCAGACCAAGTCAGAGATGCAGGTCGAATTCTACGTGAGTGACATTCAAGAGGTAAGATACAGATTTGCACTGTGATCACAGTTATGACGTCTGCCGTCACATGCTGACACCTGAGTATAGCCTGGCCGCATGTCACGCATGGGGCCCTCTCTCTCAATCCGTCTCCCTTCCAGTATCTCACTTTCATTCTCACCCTTATTTCTCCCTTTCTCACATGTAATCATTTTGACACCTGTCTCACTCAACACAGTTTAGTTGCTGAAACATACTGACGTTCAACCTACTCTCCCCCCCGAGGGTAATCTATCACACACTTGTCCCGTTTTCTTTCACTCTGAATCTGGGCTTGATGTGGCTAATACACGTTTTCCGTGACTTCAGTCCTCCAACAAGTGCCATGTGGAGGCAGTTTTATCAAGGTGTTTCCTCCCCCAGGTGGTCAAAGACACAGTAAACATCCAGATTGGAGACGTGAATGATAATGCACCAATCTTCCATGGGCAGCCTTACACCGTCCATATCCCAGAGGTAAGGCTGACAGTGTCTTTTAACGTATTAACTTATTGCATCCAAGCAAGCAGGAAAAATAAGATATGAATCAAAGGTTGTGATGCACTTTTATTATTAATAATCGAGGCCTACCTCTTCCTGCAGCAGATTTAAATAAAATGAAAATTTATTTATGAGAGTGTATGGAGGACGATTGCTATCTGATTTGCTGTTTTATGAGCATCCAAACAATGATGCCAGCAGAAAGAACAGTTTCCTCCCAAATATCTGCCCCAAAAAGCTTCAGCCGACAAAGGTTTCCCTCTTGAATTTAAGAACATGTATGAAATCCATCGCAATGTTAGGACTATTGTAATAATAGTAACTGCATGGTGGCGACATCCAACTTATGGTAATCATCAGCTATTCATAGTGCTTTTCAGTCTCAGCTGTCCTGGAAATAGCTGTGTTTTGCTGCACCTGTGATCTTCCCAAGATTTGAGGAGTTGTCCTCCAGCTCATGTTTAGAGAGTGTGCACAGCCTCCCCTTTTTAGAGGGAAGAAAAACACTGACTGCAGTGGAGACCTCAATCTCTTTTCTCCTCTCTCTGTGTTTCTCCCGCGACTCTGTCCTCTCTCTGAATCTGCTACCTCCCTCCTCAGCGCTCACTTCTCTCCATCTTTCTCTCTCCTCTTTGCCCTCTCCCTCATCTAATCCGTGATAGAAGTAATTGCCGGAGTGGAGTGGAGGACTTCAAACAGGGGCTGAAATCCTCACACGCAAACACATACACATCCACATATCTTGTTGTGTTGATATTGAGCACATACCCCTTTCTGAGTCTTCACCAAATCTTCAAAGCCACTGGCTTTTTCTCTCCACAATCCATAAAGTCAGGCAAATAAATGGGAGAAAGGAGGACTGTTTAGACGAGGCTGTTTAGACCACCCACCAGGGAAGGTTCTCTCAGGCCAATGCAACCACCGCTCAGTTGTGTGTGGGACTCACTTACAGTCCACATACAGACTTTCCAAGCTCCGAAAACAATGGGCTTCAGTTTAGCCTCCGGAAAGCCATTAAACAGGGCTGTGTTTGACCCTCAGTCGCTCACATATTGTTCATTCCCTCGCATCCACTCAGTGAATTACCGCTTATGTCGGTCCTGCCCTCCTAGTGCTTACAAAATTTAAGCTGTTTTATTTGAGGCAATGGGATGTGGTAATAGATCAGGTTCCTTTAAACACTGAACACAGCCGTGAGTGTAATTCACAAGCATTTCTTTACACTGAAAACAGCTGACGCCTGGAACAATGAAACATAAAATAAATTATTCAAATCTCGCGCCCTGTATGTGAGCATAGTTGAGTGCAGGTGGAATGTGTTTTCATTACAAATCTCAACAAACGAATATTAGCAAATAAATGAATGTGCTTGTGTGTCTCGCTTGATGAATGAGACGCAGCACATTCATTTATATTTTTATGAGTGAGCTGCAATAACAGTGCAGCCTCACAGTCCAGTCTGCTCACACAGAGCTCTTCATTAAAGTTTACCACCTGGAAGTGGGAGTTTTCGGGATCCGTGTTTGTTGTGTTTCCCTGTTTCCCCTTCCTCTGCCCTCTTCTCCTCCTTATCTTGTTTTCCCACAACTTTCGTTGCCTGCATTTTTATGGCCTCATTACCTCCGGGACCCCGGGTGACCTGCAGCGGGCAAAGCAAACACGCTGCGACATCACTCCATCATGCTGTCACTCACTGGACGTCCCGGAGTGACTCGGGGTTTAGAGTAACATCAGCGCGACTAGATAGAGCTGCTGAACTTTAGTTGCACGGCGAAAAAAAGATGAGAGAGGGTGACGGACGTGAAGGGTGGCAGCAGGAGTAAACGTGAAAGAGAAGTGATGACGGAGAGACAAAGGATTGAAGTGATGAGATTCAACGCGAGCAAAGTGGCACAGAGCGCGAAACAGACTTGACAGAAGCCGAAAGAAACAGTTGAAACAGAGGACTAGCTGTGGAGGAGGCATACTGAGGAGGGCCTGACGCGAGCAGATGAAGCAATGTGAGTGGCAAGGTGAGCGGTGCAGCAGGGAGAGCGGGGGAGAGTGTGTGTAAATGTCGTTTTAATTTGTAGAGCCATAAAGAGGGTGAAGGGGAGCAGGTGGGCTGCTAGCATTCCCTCTGTCAGCGCTAATGAGCTGGCCAGATTTACAGCATCCGCACACACTCAGGCAGCCAGCAGCAGAGGCTGGATACAAGGAGCGGCGACTATCACCAGAAATAATGTTTTGATAGAACAGCAGATGGGCCACAACCCAAATCCATTATTGGATGAGATGATGGAGTGAGCCCACAACATACTGAGAGGTGCTTTTCACATTCCCCGAGCGCGACAGGTAGTCCTCCATACAGCGAGCCCTCTATTGACAAACTCCAAATGTTTTGCGAAGTGTGCATCTGTGGAGTGCAGAGCTGTGACGCGGAGCGACTGTGGGACCATCCATGTCTGAAAGAGCAACCCCCGCCCCACAAAATCACTCCAGACACTCCTCCCCCCAGCTGCCTGACCCTCGCACTCTCCCACTGGGAGGCGGCTTCTCTGTCAGTGGCACTGTGATAATATCAAATGCCAACACTAACAACTTTTCTAACTGTGCCCAGTGTGTGCCATCTCCCGCTGCTCCAGAAGCTGCCCCTGACCACAAATACACTTTTCTCTTGTTTTTTTCATCACTTGCACTCTTCTTCTGCAGTTTTTTTTTTTTTTTATTTTAACGTTTTGTCAGGTCTTTCCTTCATTTTCAAATATGCACAAATCACATTTTCTCTGTGCAATTACTGAATCACACACTTTCACCCTACTATCCTATGACCTTCATAAGGTGAGACTTTGGCCAAGCTTGGTTTATATATTTTATTTGAGCCCTTCCACTTGTAGCATTTCAGAATTTAAATGCCATTTCTTTCTCATCCTCTTGCAAATACTCACATTCGTCCCGCCCTACAGTAGATGCACGGTGTAGTGGCATCCTGCCTCCGATAAGGTAGTAATGATGCACACAAGATTGTATGGCCAGCTTCAGACGAGCGCAGTAATGCGGCACACAGATGGATTAAATGTATTGGCAAACAGGCAGACATACAGGAGGCTCCAAGTGATAGATATCCAAACTTTATCTGTTTACTGTCTCTCAGGTATGTCAGGCAGGTGAGCAAATCCCTCCTCAGCCTCTATTTTCTATCAGCCGTATCTCAATGTCCCTCTCTAACCTACAGTAAGCTCTGATGAACTACGGGCTGATGTTATAGAACCCAGCTGCCCAAGGTGGAAACCCCTCAGGTGAAAGTCAGACGTCTAAAGGAGGAAAAGCCCTTCAGTCTGGTCTCTGTGTTTTGGCTCGCTCAATAGGAGCATAGTTGTCCTCATCAGAAAACAATTACGAGTAACAAATGTAAACAAATAATTTTTGGTTTGCTGCACACTGCCCCGAGCCAACATTAAGCCCCTGTTTTATTATACTTTTAATCAAACTGATAATTGTGTGTTTGGGAAGCCGGTCCGTTGCTCAGAGGCACTCTGACAACAGTTGTGTAGAGTGGAGGAATTCAAACCAGCATCATTTTAGCTCCCAACTTTTGGCTACTACTCCCTCCAAACAATTTTGAGTTGAATAGCATGACGGCTTCTCTCGCACGAAACACACAAACAAACAAAGACACACACACACAAATGCACTCATATTTTGGATAATATTGGCAGAGGGTGTTTGAGAGCTCCTATTACGCCTGTGAATGAGCTGTTTAGTGCTTGATGTGGGCTCTGGCAGCAAAACAGAGGCACCTGTTATTTGATGTGCCCTCTGTCGCTGTCAGGTAGAACATAGATGAATCTGTTACATTCCTTTCTTCTTTGCCTTTGTTCACTTCTGAAAGCTAAAATTCAATCCCTAATCTTTCATCACCTTCTGGCCCCGTACCTGAGCAGGTTACAGCATCCAAAGGTAATTTGTTTACCAAGTTTCAAACAAATATTTCATCTCCAAAGCATCATCTACAGTCTCTGGATGTCTGATGTCTTTGCAGTCGCAAGTTTCTCCGGGAACTTAAAGAAATGAGTCGCATTTGCAGCGGAATGCAATTATTTTGAAATTACAGGACATGAAATATTTGTGACTTAACTTCCACATAGCTATCCCGCAGATAGAAAGCACACACGCTAACAAACACATGGCTTCTGTATGAAACACAGCACACTCAAATGCACACACAGACACGTTGCCTCCTAGAAGTTGGATTTAGCCCATAATGATTTCAGTATCATCGCTCCTGGTCTCTCCTGTAGTGTAATTGAATCTAGTGGTTACTGAGCTGAGTGGTGGCTGGTTGACAGGCGCAGGCCTCAGAAAGAATTCTGCCTGACACTAAGACCCTGAGCCCCGTTGGGAGGGATAGAAGGATTTAGGGAGAAAGGGAGAAAAAAAATGGATAAAGTGAGAAGGTTAAATGGGAAGCAGTCAATATTTTACTCACCTAAGGTTCCATTTCTAACTTTCTGCAACATACAATTGTTGCTTACTGTAGGAGCCCAGGTCTGAACGAGGTAGTGGTATCTTTATTCTGGTGTTCCTCTGCATCATATATGTTATAGTGAGCAATTCAATCATGGAAATGATTGAAAAACTTACTGTAAGCTGTTGGTAGTTCTCACGGATCCAGTTTTGTTGTGGGTTTTTTTCAAGATCCCTCCATCTGCCCAGATGATTCTGTCTGACAGCACTGATTAGACCACAGCACATGATCATCCTCAACAAACTCACTCCTGCATTAACTCTTCAATTTTTCACATGCAAATACAGTACATATGGCCAGCTTATCTACAGACCCAAGGTGTTTTACCAGCTGTTTGTTCACATATTTCATGCAGAAAAAATCCTCTAATTTCAGTCTGCGTTTCGCTGATGGGGGTTAGCTTAGTGTGTATGCAGGGGGGTGTGATTTTCCATCTGCAGACATTCACTCAATCTATGCATGTATGTTCATGTGTGGATAGCACAGTCTCATGGGAGTGAGTGCATGCCATTCACTGCCATGAATGATGATTCATTTGCAGACTTCAGGGAGCCTTTCAGGGCAAATGGTTGCTTAAGTGAGTTGTCAGTGGGGATGTCGTGCCTGTAGAACAATTTTTCCGCGCATCCTTTCCAGTCCAGGGGTTAACGCAACAAATACTGCCTGGGCATCACATACGCTGCCACTCGTGAAGGTAAATCACCTCCTCTTCCTCTCTTTATCTTTCTGTCATTTACTTTATCCCGCTGAGCATGAAGAGCACCTTGATTTGCGCGCTACGCAGCGATGGGCGCAGATTTGTCTGTCAGAAAAAGGGAAGGCTCGCGTTTGTGAGTGACCGTCGAAAAGTGTGTTTCTGAGAGGGAGAGAGCAAGAGAGAGAGAGAGACAGAAGTAAGGGAAGTAAGGTGGGAGAACACAACAAAAAAACCGAGTGAGAGGGGCAAGATTGAAGGGGGGAGAGAAAACGGCTTGCACTCCCAAAAGCCATTAAAGTTTGATTCACCCACTCCTCACTCTTTGAATAAATCAACCTGTCGTTCCCCCTCTCCCTTTCTTTCAAGTGTGTGGGTCCCACCCCTCCATCCCCACCCCCACCGTGCCTTTGGCGCTCTCCTACCCTCTAACACTCGCCCGGCAGAATTGTGAATTCTGACAAGGTTTTGCTAACATGGAAGACAGTTGTGCGTCTTGTCAGTCCCTCCATATGTTACAGCTGCTCGTGTGTTTGCCTTTAAGTGTGTTTGCGTGCGAGAGAGAAATAAAGACAGAGTGCTCGCTCTCTGGCTTTTCGCGGTGCGTACGATAACACGGTTGCGGGAACAATACTCGGCTACAAGTCGTGCCTCCAGCCTCACCAGGGCTCCATTTGGCATTATGCAAATTCCTCAACGATTCTTTGCCTCCATCTTCCTCCGCGTCTCAATATGCACCTCCCTCCCCATTTGTCTATTTTTTCTTCCCCTCACTGTTCCTCCAACCGTGGCTAGATTTTCCTTAATAGAGTTTTATAGCCTTTCCAATTTGCTCAAATCTGTTTTGGCTGTCACTTCCACAATTGAGGTGGTAGAGAGAGAGGCGCTCGAGAAAAATGATGCATTATAAAGAAGAAAAAGAAGCAGTTGCTACCTACAGCTTCCCCTCTTTCCTGTTGATATTATTGTATGTGCACATAACATATTCTGGGGGCCATGTGTATAGTGCGCTGTAGAGTAAAATATGATTAACCTGACCCATACTTTGTCCTCACTTTTATAAAAAGCATGACTGACTCTAGCTCATCTGTGGTTAAAAGAGATACTTGTTTTTTTATAGCTATTTTACTCTGCAATTTACACCTCGGCTCTGTAAAACCCAGATCTGTGTTACAACATGGCATTCATGACAACCACAAGAAACACCTCTCAAACTAATTAAGGAGACAAACAGATGTTTAAGCTCCAACCCGCAGCTCATATTTGTCATATTAGCATTTTCAGGGTGTCATTCGAGACAGTCTGGTGGTGTCTAGCAGTGTTTTGTTTGGCACTTCCTGTTTTAGAACAAATCAGCCTGTCTGGTCCTCTGGCTGAGGCCACTGAGGACGGCAATAGGTCGGTTGGTCTGTGGTTTGCAGGAAAATGACCACTGCAACTACTGGCTGCTTTCCAAGCCCATACACATGCACAAGAATCTAAATCGAGTGGGCAGATGACTTATTGAGGAATTCATGCCCCCAGGAGGTTTAACCCTTTGCATTTTAGACATTTTCCTCTGGTGTAGCTCGAAGACCAAAATGCCAGCTTTGCATGAGACACAAATCTCATAGTTTTACAGGCTGATTGCAAAGATTACACATTTATTCTCCTCAGGGGCTGAACCGTCATAAAATTTTACAATTTGGCCCCACTACTGGCAAGGCTAGGAAAGCAATTCATCATATATCATAAATTCACTATATGGTCCATAGCGGCTGCAAGCAGGGCTTTCAACTTTCAGAACAGTTTTCTCTGTAGGATTTTCCGACTAAATCTTTGAACAGATATCACAACGTACGGAGGGCTCTTCTTTCATTGCAAGGACCTTGAATTTCTCTGCCGTCCTGAAAGAAGCACTCTTCTAGTCTTTGTGTTTTCTTATTTTTGACAACATAATGGCATTTGATGATTTATGTATTTTTTTCAAGGTGATGTGTTTTTGATGTCTCCTCTGTCCTGTTACAAAATTGTTACACAGCTTTCATTTAAATTGGTAGACATGTATCCCTTGTTTTCCATCAAAACTTACTAGCATACTACGGCATTGTGCAACGTTTACATTGCCGTTTAGTGTGCACCTTTTTTAGAGTAAATTTACACTAATGTAGTGCTTACAGTAAGAAACTTAACAAAGTCAAGTCTGCTTGTCAGTGAATGTGGATAACAAACTTTCTGAAACCATGAACGAGCAAACTATGAAAACACATGACAGTAAATGAGGTACATGAGGCCTGTTGTAGGGTAGAAGAAATCAGTATGAAGTATTGGAGGATAACACCAAGTTTATAATTCTATGTTCAGGTTTGGTACTTTTTAAACTTTGTTCAAATACCACCTGCAGTATGAGACGTTCTTTGATGATATGAGCCTCTTTTGCATGTCATAGTGTTAGTCTTCCATTTTATTGGACACGTGTTAGAAATAAACAGATCATTTCTCCTGTGTTCTTTGACTTAAATAAGCATGCCCCGTTTTCCTGGTACCCCAAGATCACCAAGGTCCCCTCTCATCCAAATGAAACCCCTTTTGTCCTCAACCGCCTTCCCCTCTATCTCATTGTGGGGGGGGGGGGCGGAGTTCACAGGCTCCTGGGACTAACTAATTTCTTTGCTTAGCTACATTAACAAAATTGAACTGCCTTCTAAATAGATGCGGCTAAGTCCATTGTCAGTTGTTAGCCTTAAGCAGAGAAGCCTTCTCTTTCCAGTGAATTATTGGTAACTGCAGAGACTCATGGCAGTACAAGAATAAGGTCCTGAGAAAAATCAACAGTAAATGTTCAGACATAAAGCAGTCATCTTTATCAATCCCCCACTAAAGGCACAGGGAACATTACAGAAGATGGGACAGAAGAGATAGAGATAGAGATAGAGATAGAGATAGAGATA
>JBCAUF010000044.1:8863759-8875040 GCA_038406115.1 Haemulon aurolineatum
ATGACCACAGGAATCAACAGATGATAGAAGAAAGAACACCAACATCATGATCTGGAGAACCGAGAGGCTTTTTGTGACCGATGCCCTCGCTGCAGGAACACTGATTTCGCTTTTACCAAGGCTGTCTCAGACAGACACAGAAATGTAATAACAACCCAAAAACTGTGGGCGAAAATTACAGCGCAAGAGATCACTTGTCAACCTAACGGAGTCATGTGACCATTATTTACCTGGTATTTGCGTCAAGATTGACAGAAGCAACGATAAAAGCAATTTATGTGGTGAATGGGAGAGAAGCTATTGTTTGTTGCCTTCTTGTCATCCATTTTACGCAACTTTCCTCTGACACAATTTAGTTCTGGACTCTGAGACTAGAGGGCTCACAAATAGCAGTGACTTTGCCACAGTTGGATTCATCAAACTTAATGCACGGCTTCACTCTTCTGCCCTCCGTACACCCTCTGTTCATCTAAAATTTGGCCATGTTTTTAGGGTAGACTCGATAAGGTTATTTGAGAATATGGGCACGGAGACAAGCGGAGCTTGTTCACTTATCCTATGGGTATCCCTGCAATTTGCATGTTTTATCTTCTATTACTGCCTGACTGGAAGTTTCATTAATTTACCTCAATTTGCAATAAGTATACAGATATCTTCTAACAGCTGTTTAACAGAAATTTTATTTTGTGCAACTTTCACTTCTACCTCAACTGGACGACTTACTCTTCGACACTTAGACATAGACAACTGGCTTATCATTGCAAATTCAATGAGTCGTGCTTGCACAGCTGTCATCCCTCAGTTTCAGAGCAAGGCTCCCTAAAAGCAGTCTCTCCTCCAAGAATGCATCTCTCCTGGAACTGGAGTAAAACTACTGATAGGCACACCCATCACCAGATTGCATGTTGTCACTCAGGCAGTCTGTTTCTTAGCTCGAACTGAACTCAAGATACCACTCAACACTCAGGCTGCAATGATGGCATCAGCCAGTAAGGCTTTACCACTGGGGCTGCAAAGATTAAATGGCTTTATGAGGTGGGTTTCATACCTCCACCTCAGCCCCAAGCACAGTGTCCATTGCGATATCTCAGGTACATGCAGTACAAGAGGACTGCTGCTCGGTGCCACTGGGGAAAGTATAGGCTTTAAAGGAACCCCTGTCTCAACTGTTGCCATGAGTGGAATTGTAATGACTGATATCCTTTTATGGATGGGACTGTCTCATTGGTTTGTGGATGTTATTGCTGTGACATCTGATTTAAAGTTGCTTCTGCTCCCCTTGGGCCTGAGGGCTCGTTTTATCAGAGACATGGCTGCATCAAGGAGTTGATTACATAATTTGTCTTTGCAAAGACTGTATGTTAAGCCACAAGCTGGGCATCTATACTTATTGTACATGACAGGTTCAACTGTCTAGATGTTACTGAGATTATGAGGGTACACACGGTCCTTGGGGTGAGGTGTCTGTGATCTGATTCCTTTGGGCTTATTTCCTGATTCTTCTCTAATCCCTTTGGCACTGTTGGAAATAACAACTGAACAGCTCAATAATTTGACACATCATCTGTAATTTCATGTCCTAAAGCCATTTCTACAAACATAGATTGGAATAATATGCATACCGAAGTAGTCAAAGGCTACACAAAGACAAATTCTACACATGGTATATGCATGTTTATTTGGAGAATTCAAACTGCTGAAAAGGCAGAGTGAAGTTTAGTTTCCTTTTGAAATGGACTATAAATCATTTTTGTATAATTTTCCCCATTTACTGTTGGAGCCGTGCAGATGAAGGACACTTAGTCTTGTTTCAATATCAGTGAATTATTGATAAGCTAATTTCAAATGTGAAATATGGCTTTGTGTGTCACCTCTATGATTAATTTAAGTGTTCTCGTGATTCACCTGCTTCAGCATCTCTGTCAAAAGCTGCACACTGTGAAATCATTACCAACGCCCTGATCTGACCTATTTATATATTGAAGTCTGTGTTATATATCCATCAAGAAGTTGTGGAGTTCATATATTTTATGAACATATTCTGTACATTGATAGATTCAGATGACCCTGGGGTATATTTATGATTCAAGACTTTTCAACTTCTAGCATTACATTTGTGATCAACATTCCTCTCTTCAGTCAATCAATGCAAGTCCTTGTTTAAACCTGTAGGCGGTAGCGCGCACCCTCTTTCAAAACTGGGCGAAAAACCAGTGGAAGTTCTACCGTGCACATGTTATGTTTTTGGTCATGTTTATTTTGCCCCAATGTCACATCAGAGTGCTTTGCCATACCGTAGGGGCGCTTTGGGTGACCAGAGGGGCACCTTGGAGGCACTTAAACCACTGAAAGTGACCTATTAGGGCATACATTTATTTTTTAGAAAGAGGGCATAGTGGCACTTCAGATTGATCTTTGGATTCTCCATTGGCTCATTCATATGGTTCGCTGTTTCCCTCTCTTACAACATGCTATATGGCACCCAGTAAGGTGATGAAGGTGATTGTTGAATTTTAGCTGAAAGAAAGGGTTGCATGTGTGAGCTGCAAGTGTTCTAGGAACAATATTTAAAGTAATTCATGTCAAATTTTTTGACAGTCTTGAATCATTCCTCCAAATGGCATTGAAACAGCCTGCCTACATGAGGTCAGTCATTGATGAGAATTGCTGGGTTTTTTTGGCATCTGAAAACCCTATTATACAAACATTTCATTAATATTCTCTGTGTTTTGTGTTTTCTCAAATTCTTGTTTTTGGATCTAACACTTATTTATTAACGAATGAAACACTTTGACACTTGATTTGGAATTGAAAGGAAAACTTTATTTACTTACAGTACTTACTGTCAGTAAGTGTTTTTTACTTAGAAGTGCTGCTCTACTATCTTTCTTCACAGTCACTTACAGCACCTTTAATTTGTGTTAATTTTTTTAATTTGGCAGTTCATTTCCAATTTAAAGTATCATTTTTCACCAAATATTTTATTGTTTTGTTTGTTGAGCTGCTTTTTAGCCTAGAAATGCACCAACCTTCAGTTTTCAGTAATGTGGTTTGTCCTGTGCCCCAGATCCTCCAGTTACAGAGTTTCAACTTCATAATAAGATCCATTTGATTTATTAGTTAAAGCCATGGGTAGATCTGACTCATCAGTGACACATAGTGACAGGTTTGTATTATTATCTACAGACCTTTCACATTGATACAGAGGAGCTATTGAAGTGTTGACGGGTCTCTTGCTTTAGGTGTCCTCTTACATGAAGTTAACAGAGGCAAGCTAGTCAAAAGCATTTTGCACTTTTACCTCTCATCTTTTAGGTATTTGCATCTTTAATCTCTCCTTTGCAAGACATTTTCACACGTGGGTCAGAATAATGCCAGTGGTAGTGCGACAAGGTGTCACATGTGGGAGGCCTTGATGGAGGGACAGAAGTTGTGCGAGACAAGTGGTGAAAGGGTGTGCGAAGCTGGTACAATCACATGCCTGCTGGGCTGGAAGCGGAGAGCGGAGAGCCGGGGAGGAACTGCGAACCTTGTGAGCAGTGTAGGTGTAATCATGGCTCTATTGTAGTGAACAGCTGGGCCTCTGGAGCTGTGAGCAGCAGGGTGCTAAAGTTCGGTCACTGCCCCTGCAAATCACCATGTCTTTACCATTTTTGACAATATAAGGGTTTGCAATGGCCTTTACCAGGTAGGAGAAAAAGTTGACTTCAAATTACATAAATGCAAACGAATAACTGACTTTTTTACTGGTATTTCACACTTAATGAATGAAGATGAGCTTTTGGCCAACTTGTAGAATTTGGTCATTTAGTTGGTTTCGTTGATTCAGGTTTTTAGAGAAGCAGGGTGCCACATCATCTAAAGGTTCTCCAATTTTTCTGGCTTTTGTCTGTTAAAATCAATAAACTCCCAAATTCTAGTGATGGGAATCTGAGAAGAAGTAGGATTCTGGAGACTTGGACTTCCCTCAGACAAATGGGGCTGTGTTATTCAGATGGGTTACTTGGCTACTTAAAAAGCCCTTTCACAGCCACATAAACACAAAGATGTCGATTCAAGCCTGTATCCTGACACAACCAGTGTTGTGCTAGTTACTGAAAACTAGTAAATAGTTACAGTTACAAGTTACTTCATTCAAAAAGTAAGTCAGTTAACTTGTGTATTACTTATACCAAAAAGTAATGCATTACTGTTAAAAGTAACCTTTTAGTTACTTTTTAAAAGAACATTCTTTAAATCTGCAGTTGCTAGCTTGTGTAAAAGTATTTTTTTGTCATATTTGCTAAAACAATCCCTATGCCCATACAGCAGTACATGAGACAATCTGTGAAAAAAGGTAGTGGCTTGAAGGCAGGGCAGCAGAGAGGGAGGAGAAGTGACGTGAGACTTGTGTTGGTTCAAATTTTCAAATTTCAAAGTCTGCAACTTGACAGTTTTTATTCATTTTCATTGACATCACTAAACTCTGCTAAGCAATTGGTGTATGCAAACACAAACCTGACTCAGACACTAAGTCATTTTTAAATGATAATTTATATAAGTTAGTCACGTCTTGCTCTCTCCTTGACTCTCCATGACTGCCTCACATACTTGAATAAACAGAAACACGCCCACAATGCGTCACCGCTGTAAACAGGAAGAAGTACTACACTGCAGTAATGCGCTAGAATATTAGTTACTATCAAAAGTAACAGCGTAGCGCGTTCCTAGTAAGGCGTTATTGCCCAACACTGAACACAACTAAAGACCAGTTTGTCAGAAGTTGTGTGAGGGGTGTCCACATATTTGTTGGTGAGATTTGTCCATAGAATTAACTGTTATGCATTTGTCGACCAAAAATGTTTTGTTTACATTTATTGGTAAATGAGATTACTCTGTCGCAGGCACGATCAATAGAATATCACAATATTTAGCAGAACAGCAGAACAGTTAATGTCAAATCTCACATTAAATACACAACATTTTCTAAGCACAAAATCAATGCAGCGTCTGCTTTCTTACAAATATCATAGATAAGCAAATCCGGAGTAAATTAATATTGATAACACTTCGGGTCATTTCAGGTCATTTTTTGGTTGTTGAATTAACTTAAGAGTTTGATTGTCACAAATGGTAATAAGTGCATTTAATATGCACGTAGCAGATGAAGAGACGAATACTAACCAGCTGTGATGGAACTGTGTTATCATCCTCACTCTTCAAAAGATGCAGGCATTATGGCATAAATTCCATAGCTGATGGAAACCAATCTACATTTCCTTAGAGAGAAGGATAAGTGCAGAGTAGAGGTGATACTTTTTTTTAAAATGAGTAACAGTGACATGCTACCAATGCAAGATGTAAATAATTTATTTCTATCTTTCACATTGAGGCTGATGATAATTATTCTTTTTTAAGAAAAATATGAAGCTCAATGCTAAGAAATTCTATTTTTCATATCTTGCTCCCTCCTCTCACAGTGCTTTCAGTAGCACTGTGCTTACCTCTCCATTGCAAGAGTTGTGTTTGGGTGATTTGCATAATTTTTGGAACAAATCACACACTAATTTGGGGCTTTTAGCTTGTGCACCTGAAGAGCATAATTTGCCTTTACACTGCAGCCTGAGTGAATTTGGCTTCAGTTCTTCCATCACCAGATTGATGTATCAATGAATTAAACTAAGTTGTTGTTGGACAGAGTATCATCGCTCACTGTGGTGACTACTCCCTCAAGGACTCCCCAGAGGAGAGAGAGCTGACATTTAACCACTGGAATCCATTACACTTAAAGCTTCAGCCCTCAGTGGACTTCAGCCCCTGTCATCCCTCAAGGTCCCAGAGAGGGAAGCTAGGCCATGTAGTCCCGAGGTCTGGCCAGCTTTCGCTCTCCAGAGCCAGAGAAGTCTCCCTGTCATGTAAAACCTGAAATTTGGCCCACAGGAGACAAGCACTCCACTGCTGCCTTCAACCCAGACAGCATAGACAGCAGTGCAAACATCATATTATACAGCAGAGGCACAGTTTAAAGCGAATAGGGTCTCCCTTCTTTATTAGAGATGTCTCATGGCTGTTAGTGAAAGGCTATGACTTTCATGTGCTCCCGCTCTCTTTCTCGTCTTTCACTGCCTGTCTTCCTCTCAGTCTTTGTTTCTCTCAATCTACTTCTAACGTGTGGTCTGGCATTTTCTCTTTCATTCCTGAAATTGTTGTTCCCCCTTTTGTGCCTGCTGTGGGTTTGGGAAGAAACCATTTCCTTCACTCCATTTTTATTTGAAATGTTACTTCCTCACAAACTACGCACAGAACCCCATCCAAGTTAAACTGTAATAATAAATCCACAGTAAAAGCCCTGCATTGACCACCATTGGAAGCAATTCCAATTCCTACGTTGGTCTGCCTTCATGTTTTTCTGTTTCTTCCCTGCAAACCCAAACTCTGCAAATTAGGACTGAGTGCATTAGTGGTGTTCAGGTGTCTCCAGCTGTTTTCATCAGGGTTTGATGTGGGGGCCACTCAAGGTTTCTGAAGTCATTGTCTTCCCTGCGTGATTTCATCCACTGAAACATATAATGTAACTGTGACTGAGTGCATTCTGGAGCAGATTTTCTTCAAGGATCTGCCTCTTTGGTGTGAAGAAGCTATAGCATACATTGGCACCATACTGAACAGGACTGTGTTAACCAAATGATTAGCTGTGGTGTGAACTCTGAAGGGTCTTCCATCTGGCCACGCCATTGCAAAGGTCTGATTGGTGAAATGCTGCAGTGATGCCAGTTCCTCTGAGAGGCTCTGCCAAGCCCTGTTAGGGCTTCTTGATCACTTGCACGTACCCCCGTTGCCTATTTACGGACTTTAGCTATGGGCCAGCTCTCAGAAGAATCCTGACGTTTTCAGACTCATTCCTTAACACAGTGATGCCCATCGTGCTCCTGGGGCCGTTCATTGATTTAGCAGTATCTTACACTCTTCCATGGATCTGCCTCAACACGATTCTGTCTTGGATCTCTACTCAGAGTTCTTTGGACTTCAGGGCTTTCATCGTCTTCCTGCACTGGTGCTGGACACACCTTGAACGATGTGCCCTTGTTTACGGTGATATAAGCCAATTCGTGTCCACTTGACTGAATTTCTCACAGGTGGCCTTTAATCAAGTCCTGGACACATTTCAATGCTGATCAAATAAAAGAGGATCATAAACAGCAAAAATCACCAAGCAGTGAACCAGCTAAGGCTGTACAGTACATATGTGAGTAAATTAGGTTCAGGGCACTTTTGTATCATTGCATCATTGTGAAGCATCAAGAGCACATTAATGGCCAAATTTGAATGAATTCACAATTGGGTTCATAGCACAACAATAGGTCTGAATAGATAGTCTGCTCTTCCTTTTAAATCCGTCGCTCTGTCTCTCTCTGTCTACTCTACAATGTCTCTCCTCCTCCTCTCCTTCCATAACGAGTAGCTCTCAGACGGAGAACAGGACGATTCCTGCAGTGCACTTCAGATAAGACGCAGCAGGGAACTCTCTTCATCCCTCTCCAACTGTCTCACCACTTAACATTCTGCTTCCCATAGGAAATAGCCCCCAATTTATTTAAAAGCTACAAAGCACTGTCAAGGCACATATGCAGGAACATGAGCCATGGCTAACCGATTGGCTTTTGCACTTTAAAGGAATAGGTAGTGCTTCTCAGCCGGCTTGCAGTGGCGGCCAGTTTAACAGCCACTGGTCTCGCCGGTCCTTGCTGGGCATTGTTTATTGTGCAACTTGTTTATGAAGAAGTAATTGGACAGTCTTATAGCACAATAAAAGCAGAGGGATTGACTGCCTAGCATTTTGTGCCCGGCCACTCACATTGACTTGTAATCAGCATCGTGCGGGTCCAATCAATGGCCTGATGGCGAGGCTATTGAGACCCAGTGGAAGGTACAAAAGGCCAAGCAGAAGACTATATTTCTGATGGCTCTTCACTCCCCGATGAGCTCCGCGGTGAGCGCTGCATTGAGCGCATGAGCGAATAACCAGACGGGTGCTGTAGCGCTCTCCGCGGCTGTGGAGTGCTGAAATGCAGAGGAATTCATCCCGAGCAGCCGATGATCACAGGGCAACTGTTTAAATGGGTTGCGCTATTGTTTTTCTCTCAGGAACGAATTGCACCACTTATGCAAACTGAGCATTTTGACCTTGAGAGGCTTCCAGGGGGGAAACAAGAAGATAAGAATGAATGAGGTGAATGGGTAATGGTTTGGCTGTGTGTTCTCTCAGCAGGAATCAGAGCCTCCAGAGTCTAATAGCGGCTCAAAGATGATCTTCACCTGCACACAGTCAAGCCTGCTAACCTCTGAAGTACCACACTGGCCCACTGACACATACATTGAGAGTTGGTCATCTGTGCTTCTCAGCGAAGCTTTGAACTGTTGTTGCTGGAACCGCTTTGAACGCTGCGGCACAGTCGAATCTGGGAGATCAAAACTGCTGTGTGTGTGTGTGTGTGTGTTATTGGTGTGTGTGAGTGTGACGCTATTTACCGACCCTCGTGGCATTTTGACACTGGGCGGTGTTAATGAGTCATTGTTTCGCAGGCTGCTGTGTAGAGAGAGATAGAAACTGGCATGCTTTAGGGGGGGGAAATGATACGTCATATCAACCACTCTCTCCACACACATCCAGATCTCATCCACACACACACGCTTCCTCTTTCCAAAGGAGCTACACACACACATTCACCTAATGCTCAACTGTCAAACTGCCTCCTTGACATCAAAGCAAAGTTGATAAAGCAGACACCCATGCCAGACACACATGCAGGTACACAAGTGTGCACACAAACAAGCACAAGCAGGAATATTTAATTCACTCACCTCGAGTTTGATTTTGTGTATTTCTATCCATTTAATTTGTGCCTGTGCTCCGGTGTCATGCTGCAGGCTGTGGGGTACCTTTTCACAGGTGTTTCCACGTCTCTCATGAGCAGACAAGTTGACAACCATAATAAATATATCAGAGAACTGCAGCTTAGATGTTTATTCAAATGCTGTTATTGTGGTGGGGAGGTGGATAAGTAACTCTGTTCCTTCACTCGGTAACTATCGATGAGGTTTGCCTCAGCTGCACTTCCACACATCACTGAATGATGAGAATGGATGTTGGAGGGTTGAGGTCCATCTATTTATTGTCTAAAAGGGCAGGAAAAATCTTGATTTTTGATCTCATGTTCATTTCAGCTTAATGTAATCTAAAATACATTAAAACTAGGGGAGGTAATGTGTTTCTCAAACACTTTTTATCATATTTGTTGAAATTCTCCACGCGTCCCGATGGCCATCAATAAATGAAATTGTCTGGGGGGGGGGAGAAAAATATGGTGCCTGCCTGTAATAAACACAGCCAATTGTTTCATTCAGATCAAATGAAGTGATTCTCTGGCATACTTGTCTGTCACCGACCTGCCATACCCGCACACGCCCTGACTGTGCTCTCATTCGACACACTGTGACAATGCATTCATGTGTTTGGAGGGCGTAGTTTTGACGATAGGGCCTGCAGGAGGGGATGGTGTGTACCGGTTGCATAGTTTCAAAGTGTAGCCTTCTCTTGCTAGCTTTAACTTTCAGTGCATCAGTCACAGAAATGGCCTGCGACCCTGTGTGCGTACATCAGAGCGGCACCAACTCCAAAGGCTGCGAAAGTGAGCCCAGTGATATCTGTTGCTCTCCCTGGCATCTGTTGCTCCCCTCGTCTTCCCCTGCAGCTACACTGCTCGGATCTCTCTCCTCCTCCCTGTTCCACTATTCCCACGTGGCAATCTGGCTTAATTTGGTTAGACAGACCAGTTTCCAGCACTGCTCATGCATGTGTAGAGACCAGTGGGAGAAAGTTAAAGGAGGGAAACCAAGCGGGAAGAATGTCAGGAGCAGGGAGATGTGGAGGGAGTGTGGGGGCAGCAGCTAGAATGTAAAGTCAGACAGACAGAGGAAGTCAGCCTTACCTCGCTGTTCTGTTGTGGTGTTGCCGCGGTGATGGCCCCCTGTCCTTGAGAAAGAGACAGTGGGTCATCAGGTCTAAGCCACACACACACACGTATTTTGCAGCACAAATTACAGATACATACACACATATGTCCACAGACACAGTCTCACCCCGCAGGATCACACTGTCCAAACAAACACGTGTTCAACTCAAGCCTTCACACACAAACACACACCGTTCTGTAGACTCCTGACACGCCGGTAGCACAAGGTATTATGCGTGCGTGCGCACACACATGCAAATACACCTCCACGCTCCCCTGACACCGGTGCAGACAGACTGCGGGGTCAACTGCTCTCTTACTGTGTCACTTTAGTTTTGGCTCAGGGCCCAGCTTGGTTCAACACCATGACCTCCCCATGTGGTCGCACTCTCCCCCGGCAGTAAACAAGGCCACACACTCTGGACTGTGTGTGTGTGTCGGTGTGTGTGTGTAGATGTAGGTGAGTGTGCGAGTGACAAAGAGAGGGAGAGGATAGGAACATTTGCGAGTATTTCTCTCCAGTAATACACCTGGAATACCTAACTTTTTTTTTTTTTCCCCTGTATCTGTAGGCATTCTCATTTCTCGTTAATTGTGTGTGCGGGTGTGTGTGTGTGTGTGTGTGTGTGTGGCTGTTTTGAGATAAAATTCCAATTAATGGGGATTTTCCTCAAACTTTACAGACAAGCTGTTCTGCAATACCTGGACTCTGTGTCTTTATATGGCCACCTCTTTTTGCCAGGTTTCGACAATGACCGTGACCAAGACAAACAGTACTCTGATATCGTGGCATTGTGGAGCCTTTTTGCCCAGTTGATATTTCTTAACTCTCAGCTTTTAGATACCCGAGGCAATTTTGGGGAGCAACACAGATAGGCGAGGCTTATCTTTGCGGACAACAAGGTGCGACAAATACTTTCTGACAATAGGATATCCCTCCACAATTGAAGTTGCACTATTGTGAGAGGGAAATCTGTTTTATCAGAGGATGTCACAAAGTGAGGCAAACGACAGACGAGAGTGATTCATCATGCCAAACGGAGATGCCATGAATGTGTCCCGTTTGGCCAAATTAAAGTCTGCCGCCAGCCCCGGCTATGGCGACTCTTCTGAAACAGGAAGTGATGAGAAAAGCTGAGCTCAAAATATTAAAATGTAGGTCATTATCTTTCCCCACCACCTTATGAGTTGAGGTCCCAGTCAGCTCTCTCGGACCCCACCACACGGCGAGATGGCGCCATGGTTTCATCTCAAACTTTTCAACAGGAATCTCAATGAGACATTTTTTT
>JBCAUF010000044.1:8878633-8889143 GCA_038406115.1 Haemulon aurolineatum
GTGTGTGTGTGTGTGTGTGTGTGTGTTTGCAGGAGGGGGGATTGTATCTTCGACGGTTGATTGAACATATTCCACTTGTGTGGACAGCTCAAGAATATTGCTCATATTACTTCAGCATCAGTTCTTCTCCTCACTCGCTGTCGCTTATTTCTCTCTCAGTCTGTCCCTAAATCTTTCACATCTGTGTGTGTGTGTGTGTGTGCATGTGCGTTTCCCTCTCAGCGAGTGACTGGTGTGAATCAGTCTCTCTAAAAGGCTTGTAATTGATTCTGCTGTAATTGGTCAATGACAGGAGATGCTTTGGCAGAAATGGAGCATAAACACGCCTTAGACACAATTTGCAGGATCAATGGGAGGCAGCTTGCTTGGGTGTGAGTGAGAGCGCTAAGGGGGGGGTGGGTGGAGTGAGCGAGTGAGGGAGGGAATGGAGGTCGGGAGGAGGAAGGAAATTGGAAAGTAGGGAGGGTCTCTCCATCTCTCACTGCAGCACAGGGGTTTTTAAGTATCACCACCGTGTCTGATTGAGGCACGAAGGCTGAGAAAGCTCAGTGGATCAAAGACTTTTCAAACAGCTTTCTTTCTCTCTTTCTTTCTCTGTTTTTTTTTTCTCCCCCCCCAACTGTCATACTGTGGTTTTGTCAGGTTGCGGACTCATTGCCACCAATGGAGAGTTTTGAAACAATGAAAGGAGAAATGAACCCCAATAAAATGCTAAAAACACACTTCATAATGAAAAACAAATATTTGATTTGCGTACCGTGACGCTCTTTGCCATTTCGTTGCAATTTGACTGATTCTTTCCTTTCCAGCGTGGCATCAGAGTGCTCTTATGTTTCAACATTTGGCAGGGGTGTGTTTGTGGGAGAAAGTGCTCATGCATGGTCTTAGTCACTGGTTGATGGGTGTCTGAGTCGGAAATGTTGACGCTCCGGTTATAGATTTTACTGTCCGTTGCCATTTTGAAGGCCAAAAATGAAGATCATTTTATACGCATAGCAGAGGACAAAAACCATAAAATAGGATGATTATTTCAATGATCGCTGTTTGCTTTGATGCCAGGTGTCTTGTCCATTGTCCATGGGTCACAGGTCGGATTAAAGTGGAAACTGCGGTGGAAAATGCTCAGAAATGCAACCGTGAAAGATTACATGCAGCTTATACCGTGTGTCTTGTGTGTGTGTCTCTGCAGGGATACGAAGTGCGGAAGATAACGGCCATTGACCAGGATCTCGGCCGACCGAGAGGCATCGGCTACACCATCATCTCAGGTCTGAGTCACATAATCAATCTGACATCCGCGGCACAGAGAGGGGCGATCGATCACTTCTTATCATAATCCCACAGCAATAATAGACAAGTCTAATCAAGCACAACAGTCAATAACAGCAGAGAGCAGCGCCACAGAATCGGAGAATAGGCTTGCCCATAAGCACTTATTAATCACTGCTGGGTGCAGTTGTGCGGAAGTCAGCCGTCATTTAGTGTTATCATTCACATGCTGGCTTGTGCCATCAAAACAGGATTACGGTTTGTCAGCGTGATGCATTTTACCTTCGGCGGCAGAGGGTGATCTCATGACTCGTGTTCTGATATTTTTATTAAATATGTCACACAAGCTTTTCGCGCAAAATGCGCGAAGGTAAAGCGTCAGCACTAATGACCGCCGCGTTTGACCGCCCATAACTTGCGTCAGTGTTGCTGCACCGGAGAGTTTCACTTTAAAGAATACGGCAGGAAGCTACAGTTTGCACGGCGCTGATAAGGGTGCAGCAGTGATCCTGCTTTAATACTCCTGAACTAAGTTTTCTTACCTCTGCCAAGGAAGTGATGTTTGTGCCTGCCAGTTACTTTGTCTGTCTGCCAGGAGGATATCTCAAAAACTCATGAACAGATTTCCATGAAACTTGGTGGACAGATATACCTTGGGGCAAGGAGCGCTGAGTTAGATTCTGGTGTCGGTCCATACTTAGGATTGTCACTATTAGACAGGTATCTTGTCATTTAGCCATATCTGGGTAATGACACAAACATATGGAAACGATTCCAAATCCCTTTGCTAAGTTTGCAGGATGAAGAAATGCATTTAACAAAACTTTTAATGATGGAAATGATGGGGGAGGGGTAACAGCCCGTCCACAGTGTACCTTCATGTTTGCACACAACCACACTGTTTTACTCTCGACCTCTGAGTGATGTCACTTGTTGAGCATTAATGACACTTCATTGTTATCAGGAGAGCATTCCTCATTAACTTCTCCCTCGTGATTTTGAACTGAAAGCCTTCCAGTCCACTCCACTGCGCGGATCATGGTCGCTGTTTAAAACCTCAATTGCACTCCAGTGAAACCTTTGTGGGGCTTGTGTTAGACATGAATAGATGAATGTGGCCACATTAAAGTGAGTACAGCTATAATGGTGCAGACGCTACAATAATCCAAAAAAGAGAGAGAGATAGACTAACTGTGTGAAAGGACACAATGAGTTTACATGCACTCTGGTGAGGTGATTATAACCAGATTTAGTCAATACTCAAATAAATGCACCTGTAATGTTTACACCATAACCAGGTCATCTTAAGCACAGTACAGTATGTTTGTAATCAAGAAAGAATAACTCAATTAAGGTTGTTTAGTAATATGACAATAACAGCCTTCTGCATTACTCCTGCTCTACCATCTGGTTTCTTTTGGTGTCCTAATTAGCACACAAAGGTCACAAGCAAAGTTAATCCTATTTTTCATCTTTTATGTTGTGATGCTAATATCTTAAAAAATGTGTTTTTTATCACATCCTTCTTTGGATTAAGTTGACTATCAGATAACTTTTGATAAATTATTATTTAATTGACATTTTTACCAAAATCTGGGTATAACAGTTAATTGTATGCATTTGAGCTAGTGAATGTGTTTTTATCATTAATGACTGTTGGGCACCTCTTGTTTACCTGCTATTTACTTATTTTGCTCCAAATATTCTCCGTTTGTTCTTGGCAGAAAATGATGAGGAGAGGACTGTTTTTCCGAGAGTTTCTGTAGGATGCAGCCCTCTTTTCTTCTTACCTCCACATTCCTATTAAGATAAAACATGCAAATACTTTGGACTCCGCAGCGTGTGCACTGATGTAGCACTGCTTTAATACCCCCGTAGGGTGTTTACTTTTCACCACAATCAACGCTTCGATCCTGAAGGACGAACAATCCCTCTAAGATCCTTCAGGTCTGAAGCATTGATCTGTGTGGTGAAAATAAACACCAGTTGGGAGGATTACAGCCATGTGCGGAGCGTATCCTTTAAACTCTGCATGCCCCCTGTCGAGCCCAGAATGGTCAGGATGGAAGGACATCGGTGCCTCCAGTGTTGCCAGCTGGCTGATAAGGGCTGGCCCTGCTTGATAAGCCAGCCGCACCATGGGAATGTTAGGTGATGAAGATATTCATTGTTCTGCCATCTGCTGAGTCACTGCCTGACCTCACAGCTGAACGAAGGAATTTGACCCCCCCGTGTGTGTGTGTGTGTGTGTGTATGTGTGTGTGTGAGCATGTGCACGGTCATGTATTATTTGCGAGTGTCTGCGCCGTAACGCGTGTGTGCACAGTCCACAGCCCAGCCCACTTCTCCATGGAGCTCACCACAAACACTCCCGCTCCCGTTCAGTGCACACACCTACTCAGTCTTACTTACCGTCTGCTGCCACATGTTGTATTGTTGTGTGTGCTGTGTTTGTTGCAAAGTTGAAGGGCTGAGTTAAGCTCTAGAGGAGAAGAGCATTAAAAAGACATTAATTAGGTGCTGCGATGTATTCCCAGTCGTTGCAAAATCAAGAGTTATAGCACCGCACTAAGCCCTTATGGAGATGGAGCCTGTAGGCTTGATAAAATCATTATAAGTTTGATAGATAATGGAAGTTGAAGGGTGATGCAGTGCCAGGAGATAAAGGTGGGAGGGTAAGGTTGTCAGATAATGCATTTTCTAGGCGTGCATATTTTTTTTTTCTGCGTGCGTGTGTGTGTGCGTGTGAGCGCTTGTACATGTGTACTCACGCGTTCGTCTCTGTCTATCCAGACTCGCGCGCCCTGCTGCAGTCAGATTAGCGCGAGGGCGGCGTGCTTGTTTGCAGACTTAAGTGCGACTCCGCGCGACGCCTCCCCTCGCTTTCCACGCTCCTCACCCCGAGTGTCCTCGGAGAGAGCGGCTCACTCCTGCGGGACTCGTCTCATTAGTTCAGTAATTAAGATAAACGAGGTTTTAATTGCAGCTGTGATTTATGCTAATGATTGTGGGACTCAAGATGAGGATTTCCTCTCCCTCCTCCAATCAGAGGGCGAATCTGGGATTTGATGTGTATAAGAGATAGCATTACGACAGCGCTATGTGGTGCGGTTGCTATTGTTTGTGATGATGGTGGAGATTCAGGGAGGTGGTTCTGATGGTAAATCCCTGGTCCACAGGGTATGATGTATCTCTTATTTGACCTCTGACCTACTGGTCTCATTATATATCAAAAGCTCTGACCAAACCCACTATTACTCAGCAGACGATTCTGTTGACTTTATGCCGACAAGTTTTTTGTGACACAACAAATATCCCCACCATTGATAATGATAATAAAGATTTTATTTCATGCCCTTAGTGGTTGTGGCCCAAAACAAACACACATGGGAGAGGTGATGTTACTTTAATGACGGAGTGCTTATCATTGTAGATGCTGCTCCTTTTATATTCTGTTCTTTTGCATGTGAAACAGTGACATTCAAGTGTGAATGTAATACTTATTAATGTAGATTCCTGCTAGTCTCAGTTGTGATTTACAGTATAATTATCAAAGACCAGCTTAAAAGCAGCATTTACCATGTGATGTGTGTCTGCAAAACATTTACGCCAATGAGATAAAAAATGATAGTTTCTCCAGGTCTAATCTAGCAGTAATCGTGTTACTACGCCTTAGACTGCTGAGAAGCCTGCTGGACTCAAATTAAATCATGGTTCTGAGAGATATTTGTGATGAATGAATTTGTAATTTCTGCAAGCCTTTTTATTTGAGAAAGCTGTGCAGAGTCACCGACAAATCATTATTGATCCGCCAAAAGTTATGGGGGTGCTCTGGCAATAATAACTATTGCCTTGCTCTCTCCTGGTACTACTAATGTTCGGCCAAATATTTGGTACGTGATAAAATCTAAATGCACTTCCCTTGATGTGAAACTCTCACCTGAAATGACTTCACATTTGCTGTGGGACAAAAATGGGACCGGAGTCAGTCTAATTTGGCCACTGGCAGTGTTAATATCAAGTGATGCTTTTTGCATTTTTATTTTAGCCCTGTTTAAAAAAGAATAATTCATTATACAGTAGGATCATGCTGGTAATCGGCTCATTAGGGAATGCAGGGAGGACAGCGTTCAGGTGTCTCTTTTGAGTAGCAGCCATGTGCTCGGGGAATCAAATATCTGCTAACTTAGTCTTGTCTCACCAGTTGCTATGACGCGAGTCACTGTCGGGAATATTAAGTGACCTTTTCCCGTAATGGTTCTAGTATTACACATGCATGATCTCCATTTTCATCCCCGTGTTTGCATGTTTTTAAACAATGAACAGAGTCTGAAATAAACTTATTAGCTTCCCCAAGGGTACAAAAACTGTATTTACTCATTTTTAGTGACCAAAATGAGATATGTCAAACTTGTGAATGTTTTAGCTGTGGCCTATTCAGACTATCAACAACTTGACACAGACTTAACACAAGGATTTGAGAAGGTGTGCAGTTGTTGTGGGACACTATTTTTTTTTTTTTTTTCATCGCCTCATCGCCAATGAATTTTTACAATAAGCTTTTATTCACCCTGGCTTTTGGCCAACAGCTCTGGCAACAAACAATACAGAAACGTCAGCCATTATCCACTCAAACCCACCCGGAGGACGAGCTAAGCAGGAGCACAGACAGCCTTGGTCAGTCTCACTGACACCAACGACCCGAGGGACAAGTCCAGAGCCCAGATGGACACAGTCTGGCACAATACACGCATGTGTACATACATGCACAGTAGTGTATGTACGATTCTCAATAAATGTGAAACTACTCCGTATTTGGTCCAATGGACGTAGTCTTTTCATCTCTAAAACAAGCCTGGCTATCTGTGATTCCTGTTACAGAGAGACACCACCAAGTCTTGTCCAAGAGTGTTGCTCTCCGCTAGGATGAGAGTTAAACCCTCATGTAAAGTTTGTGTAGCCTCTCCACTGTGCTGTAATGGTAGTGTAACAACAGGCAGAATAAAAGTCAGCCTAGCATCCCACAGAAAGTCCACATGAAAGACATCCCCCAAGCCTTTCATATCAGCCTGTTGTTTATCTGTGTGCGCTGTGTTTCTATCTCTTTTGTCACACGCAAGCACAACTAATCCCATCTTAAGCCCCTTTTCCATCTCTACCCTTTTCTTTCCTTCTGGACGATTCTCCCCCTCTCGTTGCGTCGTCTCCGTGTCGGGAAACTGCAGCAAAGAAATTGTCACAATGCCAGCCAACTCTTGAGTCCTCGCATTCTCCTGCCTGACCGCATTGGATTTTAATTTGCAGCAACCCGAGCAGAATAATTGTCTAAATTGATAAAAGATGATAACTCAATTTTTCTATTTGCTAAAAAAAATCTTACTCTATTTTGAAGTTTGTCGGGGGCTGCGGAGTGAGACCGCATATTGCACGGACACAGACGCAGTGTAGCCAGGGGCATCCACTGACTTCCGCGGCTTTTGTCTGGGGCAGCATGCGAGCACCCCGCCTGCCCCTGCCACAGCCAGACAGAAGGCCGTGTCTGGTGAACTGGGTCTCCTTCCAGCATACGGGTCAGACAGGTATGGCTGCACCATTTCCCGTCTGGACAGGCTGATAAGTAGTAAAGGCGATTATTTCCCCTCGTCTGCCTTCCCACACGTATCTCTATCCTTCAGTACTGCTACACCCCGATGCTCTGATTCCACACTACCTAACGCGTATCAGCAGGCATGCTGTAATATGGACAAGCCTAATACCTGTTATTCTATGGGGAGCTCTTATTGTGACTGCCGCGTCGCTGGGATTTCTCCGGGTTTTCAATTAGACGCTCCGAGGCTCTCCGCAGCCTGTTGCTATGTAATCTCTTCGAGAAGGCAGATAGTCTGCGGGACACTGATCACAACACAATCCAAAGTCTGGTTGACTCTTGTGGAGCACTTGTGTTGCAGACCTCACTGGGCTATGATATAGGTCTCATACAATTGGTTTCCTCATTTGATCTCTTCCATCTTCATTCATTAAATTTGATCCAAACTAAGAAGGGTTTTCTCAGTCAGGCCACGTCCCACAGTGATATGGGATCATGCTCGAAATCCAGATTAAATATTTTAAGATCACACAAATGTTGAATGAAAACAATTTCCCTCAGAATCCTTCATTCTCTCCTGGATCTCATACGTTGATTGTTGTCCTCACAAAGCAGATTTTTAGCAACATTACATCCATAACATACTGTATATATTTCAGCTTAATCTATTGGCGTTAGCGATTCTCCTTTATTTTCATTTATCTGCGGGATAAAGGGGATGCTGCTGGCTCTGAGAAATGTTATCCTAAGCTATCCGCTTCTGAACAAGCACATTTCCAGATGTCAAACCCAATTTCCTCTGCTGCTGTCTTCCAGCCAGCTGTTGTTTTGTACAGAGCGTGCCGAAACAGATTTTGTATCGTCTAGCAAACTGCAAAAAATATCAGATAGGGAGGGTAAATCCCAAGTACTGTAGTCTACTCTAAGAGACACAGACAGAAATTCTCACATATGTGCTCTCTTTCTCTCTCTCCCTCTCACACACACACACACACACACACACACATACAAAGTGAAGAGATAAGACGACACTGCCAGCACAGTGCTATGTTGAAAAGAGAAAATGTGACACCTTGAGCTGACAGATCAAAGCCAGCAATCATTACCTCTGAGTTTGATTATTTTCCATGCGACCTGAAGACTGCGGATCAATACCTTTGGCTGTGACCGGGTTGAGAATCAGTTTAGCTTCTACTGTGGCGCGTGAGACCCAAGTCAACGGTGGAAGCACTCAGGAATCTGTAGTACAGTTCGTTCTCAGTAAGTGCCATCATAAGTGGACCATTACTCAGAGAGAAGAGGTTAGCTATTAAGCTGCATCTTTGTAGCCAGAAACATAAACCTTTAAAATCATTTGGCTTCCCATTTTCAGTCACGAGGTGGGAACTGAAGGGATGGCATGAACCCCCCCTTGCTCCCTTTTTCACACTAAACATGCCCAGTTTGTGAGAGGTGAAGCCACAGATGACGAGTGTTTGGAAAAACATTCATTTTCCGTTCAAATTACTGCCATCATATCACCAGCCTTCTGCCAAAGCTGGAGTCTCACCGAGCACATGCTTTTAAGGTCAGCCCATCTAAATAAAGTGTTGATGACTGTTTGTAAACCCATCTAGTGGGCAATGCAGCACTCCTCCCTGAAGTGACATGACGACTTTGGTGGAGAAAGCCATGGAAGTGACACCTCTCCGTTCTTGGACCGCACTGAAAAATTCAATCATTCATCACATCGACATTCAAATACTGAATCAACATCTTGAATGCATGTCGCGCATCAGGCCTTTGCAGAGCGGAGGGACAGACACAGGCCGACAGTTCCTGAGAGGGAGCTCTGCAGGGCAAAACATCTCATTCTGCTCTGATCCAGAGTGGGAGGAGGGCACCGTTTATTTTTTTTGAACTCGAACACATTAAAAGTGGATGTATCTTCACATCACCCCGTCTGCAGCAGCAGGCGGCGGAGGTGCGTCGCACTGTAATTAGTTGTCATTAACAGCTTACTGGAGGGAAAGTGTACTTCACATCTTGAACAAACACACTCAGACACACTCACCTTCTGTGCTCGCCAAGCTTACAGTATTCTGGCTGATGGGGCGAATAAACACAAATGATCCCGCGGTCAAACTCCGGCGAGCAATGCGATGCAAAAGTGTGCTTTTTTTTTAAGGTGACAGACATTCAAAGCTTCGTTCAGCCTCAATAAAAGCATCAAATGTTGCAACATGACATTCAGCACAGACACACACAAGCTCAAAAGGTGTGTGTGTGTGTGTGGGGGGGGTTGATCAACAGGAACTCCTCTACATGCCGCAGGAGGAGCTGCTAGTCGAAGCCGAGGCATCTAACCAGCCATGTCAACCACACACACTGTGATACCAGGGAGAAAAATGCAAGTTGCTTTCATCCGCCTCGCATTGTTTTAGAGCATTTGTCCTTGAACCTATTTTGAAGGAAAAACTTTTTGATGAAACTAGTTCATTGAGTATTCATGAAATGCGGCTCGTCTGCCAATGGCAAGACACCCACAGGGCCATTATCACTCTGCATCACACACACAAAAACACATACATATGCGCTGGTAGCTGTCACACGCTGAAGGGTGTGTGTCACAGATGTGCACGGGAGCACGTGCGCGAGCGAGTCAGTGTTTGCGAGAGCACGCTCATTTGGATTTTTCAAAGTGAGTGTCGTTCGAAGACAATAACTAAAACCTCATCATCAACATGATTTGCCTGTAGGCGTAATCCTTAAAAGTGACACTAATTTGTGTACATTTAGCAAAGTACACAAAATCTTAGCCCCAAGACACTGCGCACTGGCTGCATGCCATATCACATTACTAGAATGTTCCAGCGCCCCCATGGTGTTGTCACAAACTAGAGAAAACAGTTGTCACTGGCTTAGTCATGGCGATTACACTTGGAGAACTCTTGCTTTGGCTGTCCTCAAAAGCTCATTGCTCGGAGAAAGTCATTGTCATCCACTTGTCGCACGTCCGAGTGGACTCATCAGATCGAATGCCCCCCGCTCTCTCCGGGTGATCCCCACGTAATAACTACACATGTATGTTTTCCACTTTTGCGACTCAATACACTCCGTCACTCCCATCTCCAGCCTCCCTCTTTCCCTCCCTCCGTCTCTCCGCGCTCGCCCCTCTGCTCTTTGTAAGTGGGGGAGAGAATCTCAATGAGGGAAGTGTTCTCAGTAAATGAGTCTTCACTTCATTGTCCATGACACAAGAATTTAAATGTGTTTGTCAATAGATAATATGAAATCCGCGCCCCTGTTTTTCTTTATGCTTTGGTAATACTGAGATTATTCAGAGTGGCAAATTATTTGGATTACTTTTATCTTGTAATTGTAGAACCAGCTATTGAGGCTATTGGGCATACTAAATTTCCACCACAAGGAAATAATGGCTGTTTGTGTGTGTGTGTGCGCGTGTGTGTGTGTGTGTGTGTGCATGCTCGTGGGCATTTATTTTGTGCGTGTGTGAGTGCATTCTAGTGTGTACTCCACACTAGACAAAATCGTGGCATGGTTTCTCATTTTCCAGTCCAGTACTGTCGGTAATGTGAGAGCATGGCTAATCCCCCGGAGTCTCACATCATAGAATCAAACTCTGCCAGTTAGCGCCACATGCACTCTCTTGCT
>JBCAUF010000044.1:8922926-8934635 GCA_038406115.1 Haemulon aurolineatum
CTGTGCGCTGTGCGCTGTGCGGCGCCGCGCTTCACATTGTGGGAGTTGAGCTGATGACTGGGCTCAACGCTTGGCTCGCTGTGTTTGATTAGTCTGAGCTAACCTTAAACGCTGCTGATATTAATACGCTGCCCGAGAGGAACGGGGAAGCCAGTCACACAATTCTCTGTGTCAGCAATTTGCCCTGGAACCCACTAGACACACACACATGCACACACCCATACACACACTTCCCCGGAAAACAGTGCGAGCAGGAGGAAAGAGGAAAAAGACTGAAATAGATGGAAGGAGAGGATGTGTTGAGAGACTAAGCAAAGAGGGGCTTTTCTTTCCAAAAAGAAATGCCTGGGAGGTTTGTGCCTCCTACTACACTGCTTATACTTTCTAACAGCGAAACCTTTTTTATAAAAAAATAAATAAAGTCTCTACACTTCTCATTCCTTCACTTCCTTTGCCACTCATCTATTTGATTTGCTGCCTCCAACTCCTCTTACCTTTTGAGTGGTAAGCGATCTAATATGAAACTGTTTGTCGAAATTTGATAAAGGAAGACAGTCTGGAAGAGAAAAGCTGCGGCTTAGGAAGTTGTGGGGGAAGAAAGGTTTTGCTTACTCAACACTTTGGCATCAAATCAAAGAGTAGAGATCTGCGTGTTACGGAGAGATACAAGTGAGTGTTTTTGACAACCTGTCCAGCCTCTAATGATGCCAGTGAGGCCTGGTAGACTCTCCTCACAGCCGGAGGACTCACGTTTAAGTTCCTGCCAACTTGAGAATAATGAGGGGGTGTCATCATTGTTGCTGATGTTGTTGTGGATTAGCCCTTGCGAAGTCTAGTTTTCATCTGTCCTCTGCCTGATGGGCTTGTCTTGGCTCGGTTGGTGTTCATCCAGTATTGACGCCCGCACCACTAATAGCCAGAATCAGCTTTAATCTGTCCAATAACATGCCACCGCTGACTGACAGCTTCCTGGCTGCACACATATGCACAGGCTCGCACGCGCCCATGTTGCGCAAAACTTATATGAATATTAGCAGCATGCACTGCAGCATCTGTCCCGTTACTCTGTCTGCCGTCTTGTCCCACTCACTCAAAACTTCTTCTCTCCGAGGACTTTTTGACTGTCACCGAGGCATATGCTAAAGGCACTCCCGTCTTCCTCTCTCCCACCACTGTCTGCCCACCCCCCTCCCCCACAGGCTACAGATGAGGATTCTCCTCCCAACAACTTCCTGACATACACCATCACTTCAGCCTCGGCCTTCCGCAGTTTCTTCAGCATCGTCATGGTGGAGGGCTACGCAGGTACGCTGGCCCTCAGGAGCATGGAGCCACAATCTGTAACACATCTGGCAGGGGTGATTAAGTTTACATGAGCTAAAGTTATCAGATAGCTCCTGCACCTGATTATGCTCTCCACCTCTCCCTCTCTCCTTTCACCAGTGATCAGTGTGATCAGGCCTCTGGACTATGAGCAAGTTCCCAATGGGATGGTCTACTTGACAGTGATGGCCAAAGACGGGGGAAACCCAGCCCTCAACAGCACCGTCCCTCTCACGGTGGAGGTGATCGTAAGTACAACTTTGCAAAAAAAAAACTCACTCTACCACATGTGGCGGCTCTCAGCAACTGGAGACAAATGACCTTGAGACATCTCTGTCACCCACTGTCAACTCACAGACATTACATCAGATTGATGTAAATCCACTCGCAGCTCTTATTTGATGTTCAACAAAAGAGTCCCAGCTCAGCCGGCTCAGTGTCGCTGCAGTTCTTTCATAGAGGTCACTGAGGTCAAATCAGTCTAACCAAATGGAAAAGCCAGCAGAGCATGTGTCCGTTTTTTAGCATATCATCATAACATGTCAAGCCATTGGCACAGTCATTTAGCATTATGGACACATTCAACCACACTTTTGTACATGCATAGTTTCTTACATTGATTTTACCAGTGTGCCTACAACCAAATTCAGCATCAGAATCCGATTTATTGCCAAGAAGGTTTTCACATGCAAGGAATTCGCCTCAGTCAATTGATGCATAGCAATAAGCAGGGTACAAAAAAACAACATAAGAAAGATGAAAGCAAGCACTGCAAGTCAAGAAGTCTTCGAGATTTCATCAGAAACAGTCACAAGATGAACTCTTTTCCAAATCAGTGAAATTAGCTGGTTGAGAAAGTGGATGTGGTTCATTAAAAACTCTCTAGCTTTAATGAGCCACATGCACTGATTGAAAAAAAAAATTTAACAGTGTTATGAATAAATGTTAATGCGTCTTTGATCAATAGAATGTAAATAATAAGCATAAAAATGAACAAGCGGCAAACGGAGCCGCTAACTTGCAGCTTAAAGACTACAAGATGCAAATTCTTATTTTACCTACACTTACAGCGGCGCTACTGTTCAATATAAGGTTTGTGAGTTCAGTCACTGCCAAAGTCCTGTGTGTCTTCACTCCTTATGAGACAGCATGTCTGCTTTTCGCTTCAAGGAAGGTCATTAAATAGTTAAAAACTTGTTTGTTGATGGGGCTTTTTTTGCTCTTAGCTGAGAATCTTGCTAATTCACACCTTTTTAATATATCTTAAAGCATGTTCCTTTTTTTCTCCTTCAAAGTGTTTAATGACTCCCCTGGTGCTGCAGCAGACACACCCTCTGACAAATTCCTCACAGTCACGTTCAAAGTCACGATCTCCAAACTTTTTCAGGAATCTTTTCACTTCAGGTCCCCACAGATGTGACTCTGAAAAATTTGTAGGCCCGAGATTTGGGAGAGGAACTCTCCGTGCTATACCATGTGCACTGAATGAAAACGAAGCTGTCTTGTATTTATCTAAATGTTGATCCAGTGTGTGACAGGTGTCAGCTGGCTCATGGTGGATATGTCTTCAGCTTCACTTGCATATTGGATTTCAGTATTTCCTCACTGTCTGAATTATTCTGAGTACCTTTTGATCCATGTCTGACTACAGCTTTGTTTGCAGTTTTATCGCAGGCTGTGCAGCTATCTGAGCTTCCAGTTCCGTTGCTTTTGTCAGGCTTATCGCTAAATGTCTTATTTTAAGTCACAGCAGTCTACTCGCACACACAATGGATCAGAGCGACTTGAAGAAATAAGATACTCTCTGCAAGGTTCTGGGTCCTAATTCTGCAATGTAATCCTGTTGTGTCTGTTGCATGTTTTCCTTCAACCTCAACTGGACTTTTTATTCCATTTCTCTTTTCTCATGAGTAAAAGACCATATCATGATGTCATGCACTGCCAGTCTTCTGTTACATGGTTGCATTTGTTGCTTACATATAGCTTTTTTTGAAGGTTTTCTGGCTCTCACCGTAGCTCTCTGAACTCAGGTCTGACTGCGTGGCTTTTGTCAGATGACTTGTTGAAGGTCCGGTGTGTAATAAATAGCAGGGTTATAGGGAATTGTCGGCCATGTTACACCACCGTGTTTTTACAGTAGCCCAGAACGCACAAACCAAACACCGGTTCTAGAGAGGGCCTTTCACAGTTGTTGTGGTCGGTGTGGTTTTTGGAAGGGGTGTGGTAGTTGGATGTGGTTGCAATCTGCAACTTCACCACTAGTTGTTTCCAGATGCTACACACTGGACCATTAAAGGCAGTGAGAAGATCATGTCTGCCTGTTCAACACGACTGATGTGAGATGTTTTGTTTGACACAACTTGTGTTTAAATTCACATTGGATCCAAGATATTACTCATAAAATATGTTTTCGGTAAAACATCATTGGGTATGTTTCTTAAGGCTTTAATTTTAAGACATTATAAAAAGTCTCGCCCCCCACTCGCTCACTCACAACAGATGAAAAATAGTTAAATGTCCATAATGTCCAAAAGATATTGTATTTGTATGTGCACAGAGAAAATCTTGCTGCGATGGAATTCATCTAAATTCATCTAATGTACAACTGTGGTATTCAGTGTACTAATTCAATAATTATAATGTGTATTAGAGTGTTAGGTGTTTTCTTTAAAATCTTTTCTGTTAACTTTTTTAATAGTAAACACGAGTGTTGATCTTTGCTAAGATACTATAAATACAGCAATAAAAATATAATGAGGAACCAGCTCTCATATCCTCATATCCCTGCATGCTCCTAAGCTCATTTCCCCTGACAGGCATCCATTATACATGTAACTTTTCGTCATAAAAGAAGAAATGACAGAGCAGAATGGATGAATCCAGCTGGAATATTCTTGGATATGCGAGGACAGTAAGCATATCTATACGCATCCTACACGAGGGAGAAATATTGTATAAAAGAATGAAGGAATCTGTGCTGGAATGCAAAAACCAACAGGGAGAGACGTGCACAATGCTAAATTCCCTCTATGTCTCCCCGTCTCTCTCTCCCTCTGTCCTCCATAGTGTCGTGACTCACACCACAGGGGTTTATCAGTAGCTGGCAGCATCACACACACACAATGCACTGCGCCAGTGTAACACAGAGCACGGATAGATAATGGTGCCAGTGACTGTTGTTAAAGTGTTAACATTTCTCAGCAGCTCACACAGTGGGGAGTCTCTCTGCGAATAGCCACACAACTGGATGTGTTGGTGTGAAATAGAGTCTAATTCAATGAGTGGGAGGTTGCGGAAAATATAAAATGCTCCGGGAAAGTCCACGTGACGGCGTGGATGCTTGTCCGTGTTGTAGTCATTGATTGCTGTCAAATTACGGGACTTGATTACCCTTTGTTGTTGGTAATGCCATTAATAATAATGTTTGGAAAGATTTTCCCGGCTTTCATTACAAATGCGTCTTCTTTTTAATATCCGCCTCAGCTTTTGAATTATTCCACTTCTTGTCCAGGTCCAGTTTCTTCCTCCCTCCTGCCGTTCTCATGAAATCAATGCAATTACCTACACTGCACTGCCTGGTTTGGATAGTTGGTTGAAGTATCTTATTGCACTTGTTTTGTATATTTATATATGTATACAATTAGATGACAGAAACAGTTTTCAGCCAGGAAATAAAGTGCTCCATGAAGGTTTCAGTTTAGCTGAGTCACCGTCATGGAAGAGATGCCACTACTACTGTTTTACTATTAAAAACATTCTGTGCTCCTCTTTGCGCTAATTCCAAAATATGTTAATCTCACCGCTAATGTGTGATGACAGCCTCAAAGCCTTTTTAGTTCCTTTTTTTAAGCGCCATTTGCATTTTCTCATTGTTTAGCACATTGATTTGAGCTGTTGTTGATGTTTATACCTCCTCCAGGATGAAAATGACAACCCACCCGAGTTCAGCAAGCCGTCCTACATCGTCAAAATCCCAGAGAACATTATTGCCGGTGAGTCACTTTGTACATTCGGGGTTACAGTTGAGTCGCTAGAATGCATTTTCTGGTCTGCACAGCCAGCGCAGCACTTAAACACTCCAAACAGCTCAAACACCGTGTTTAGCGCATACAGTCACCTCTTACTTGAATTGCCTTATTATTAGCATATTCAACAAATAGTTTTGCTTTCTTGGGGGTATGTTTTTTTTTATGTTTCATTTTATTTGCTTCCTCTGGCCTCTACTGTCTTATTTGTTTTGATTCTGCATAATGTTTGTAAATGCTCAGCCAGAATGCAAGATATTGGCTGTTCAAGGCAAAATCACTGGCTGCTATATTCATTCTCATGCATGCATTCAGAAGACTCTTTTATCCCAGACAATAGATTAGTTTCCAGTCGCTTGAGGGAAATGAGATGTTTGACCGCCCCTTTCTCTCTCTGAGCTCCAGCAGACGCTGGCTACTTTTTGTGTCTCGGCCCCGATTCGAAGGAGCACATGGCTGAGCGGCTTTGGGCCAAGGCTGTGGTTTTAGGGGACTACGGCTAAAGTGCTTGGCCCTGAGCTGGGGGCCTAAGGCTCGGGCCGCAAGGCTGAGCTCAGGGCTAGCCCTGCGGCTCTGGCTAGCCTCTCATCCCCCCTGCCTGCCGGGGTATTGATCAGGCCTGTGCCAAGCATGGGCTGCGCCAAACAAGCTGATAATCCACTAATCCATAAACCCACTCACTGCCATGCCATCAGTTGAGCTGAGGATGGGGGCGGTGAAGAAATTAGCTCTCTGAATGCCATTTCAAGTCTGTCTCTGCAGCTTGTCTCTCTATGTCTTTCCTGTTTACCAGACTTCACGTATTTTCCCCATAACTCTGTCTCTCAGTTTTTTTTTCCCCTTCTTTCTCCCACTTCATGAGTTGTGACTTTCTTCCTGTCTTCCCTCCCTTCATCCCTCCTTCTTCTCCACAGGGGCAACAGTGCTGCTTGTGAATGCTACTGATTTGGACGCCTCGCGGGAGTTTGGCCAGGCCTCGCTCATCTACTCCCTGGAGGGCTCCTCTCAGTTCCGTCTCAACTCACGCTCAGGTGTGTGTGTGTGTGGGGTGTGTGTATGTGTGTGTGTTTTGTTCACACGCATGAGAGAGTGTGGATTTTCTGGAGAGAGATTTTTTTTTGAGATATGATTTCATTTTCTATTTCAAGTTTGAATTTTTTGAAATGATTTTGGTGTCAGTTCATACTTGGCCTGAAAATAACTTTCTGTTCCTTGTATGCACATTGTGGCGGGGCTGCGTGGGGTTCTTTCGTGGGTTTTAACTCAGTTCATCAAGACATTAGAAGCTGCTCTGTGGTGACTGGTCTGCTCATCACTCCATGTTTCAGGAGAGATCACCACCACGGCCCTGCTGGACCGAGAGCTCAAGTCAGAGTATATCCTGATAGTGAGAGCTGTGGATGGAGGGGTGGGCCCTCAGCAGAAGACCGGCATCGCCACGGTAAGCACTTTGCAGCCATCCTGCAGCTCGCACACCAAACTGTTTAGTCAATAATCATTTTGGGGGAAATTATGTTCTATTGTACGTAAATCTTGTGCTGTGACTCTCTGCCTTGTAAACCATGATGGCCTCTTATGTAACCGACATCTTATTTCCCATTTCCATTCACTGCCCTCATGTCCAGGTGAACATCACCATCCTGGACATCAACGACAACGCGCCTGTGTGGAGAGACGAGCCGTACCATGCCAACGTCGTGGAGATGAGCCCAATAAACACTGACGTTATCTCCGTGAGTGCACGAGTCCAACCTAGTGCTTTACCTGGTTGACTGACTGATGGGTTAATTAATGCTAATTGAAGCACTAATGAACACACACACACACAAATAATACAACTTGGGAATGAGTTTGTTGAGATGTTTGCCTCTACTTTTGGAACACACATGTGATGCAGAGAAACAGCAGTGTCCTTGATTGTTTTTTTTTTTCTAATTTCAGTTTTGATTTATTAATTTAGTCTGCGGTTAGATTTGATTACAAGTGCAAAGTTAAATTAGGCAAAAGAATTGATTTAATAAAAAATACTTTGTTTCTGAACACAAAGATCAGAGTGTGAAATTGAAGATTGTTGCCACTGGAAGATGATTAAACCCATACTGTACCTGTGACGAACAGCTCATGTTCAAGGATACATCTGCATGTGTCCTCCACTACTGACGGACAAATTGCCATCATTGCATAGGTCATCACAATGTAAACACACTAATATTAGCTAAAAGTCCCTCATTGTCCTGCTGGTGTCTTTGGCAGTGTGTTGTTGTTAATTAAGCCCTGATTGTCCATTAATTAAAGAGGCGTCAGTGAGTGTAATTAAGGGAGTCCGACTGCTAATTAAAATGTAGCCTGCAGTCATACGCATAGCAAATTATTCAGCTGCTAGGCAGAAAAGGAAGCGAGAGCCCATCTTGCCGAGCATGAGAGTGCGATGGAGAAATGGTAAAATGTGCCGCTAAAGTGCCGCTACATTTTCCACTTATTCCTGCTCTCTTGTAGCTATTCCTCAGTCGAGTTCATTCACGGTGCATCCAGCGATGCGATGTATACTGTATGTGATTCTCTGTGCTCACTGGACAGATGCCGTTGCCCCTATGACCATTTTTCAATAAATCCGACCACCCAGGCTTACAGTCCTGTAATTGGCCCCAATGTAGCCCTGGCCCAACGAGTGTTTCCATGGTGACAAGAGGCCACCTGCTGAGTCCTCCTGGAGGTGTCCAGCGAGCCGATGAATTTGGTTGCTGCGCCCAGTGCAGGGATCATCCCACTCAAATCTCAGAGCAGCCCACCATCGCTACAGCAGCCTCTCACACTCAGCACCCATACATACGCAGCCAGCCCCGTCTAATATCTCATTTCAAAACAATATTCTCTCTCCTGCCTCTCTGCAGTCGGACCAGAGCTACAGTTCAATAGACAAGGCTAATATATTTGCTCACCATCTTTTAATGTGCTCTGCTCAGGCCAGAATTGATTAGTTCAGCTGGCCTCGGCGAGACACTTCCCCGCGTCTTATATCACCTACCTTTTGTCTGTGCGCTGGCTAATCAATGTGCCGCCACGATGCCTGCCTACCATGTCCCTTTAATAATTGAACACCTGCGAAACCTTTGTTCCTCTAATGACCAATTAACCAGTTTCTAGCGTTTTTAGTCAGCATACTGAATAATTGATCAGCTCTTTAAAAATCAGCCGGAGTTTTAGCCGGGCTCCCGGCTTCACGCATTCATCACCCGTCGCCACTTTGTGTCAGAAAAGAGACGTTACCATTTTTCTTTCGGCTGATGTGTTTGAGCTCTGGGGGTGAGATGGGGATGTTCTCATTCCTACTACGATTTCTGTTATTCTTTTGAAGTAGTTATAGTCAATACACTTTATTAAACCACACAGTTTAACCTGAGGATTCTTGTATGCGGGATAGTGGAAACATGTATTGTTTTCAGCTTTAAGAGTTCCAGCCAAAAGTTATTCACAAAGGTTTGTCCTGTCTAGGTATTGGCAGTGGACCCTGACAATGGGGAAAATGGGACAGTGATGTACAGTATCAGTCCAGAAAACCCCTTCTACACCATCAACAGCAGCACAGGGAAGATCCGCACCAGTGGGGTAACCCTGGACAGGGAGAGCTCCAACGCCAGGGACGCGGCGCTCATGCGGGCCCTTGTCATCTCAGCTGTCGACAGTGAGTAGTGTGTGTTTGTGTGTGTGTGTGTGTGCTGGGACGTCACTTAACACTTGTATTTGCCATTCGCTGTGTAAATTTGTCTGACTCATGAAACACCCGAACCATCTGTAAGCAAGCTTAAACAGCTTTACATCATTCTCAGCAGAGAGCTTTCAATTCTGAACGATTAGCCCCTTTCTTCAAGCCTCATTCCTCAAGTTTTATGTTGTCCATGAAACTTTTTACTGTGGCTAATAAACTCCTCTGACCGTGAGATGCGCGGCGTGTGTGTGCATGTGTGTGTGACTTTGTGTGTCCCTCTGGCGCCCTCTTTAGGCGGCACACCTCCACTGCGTGCATCGGCGAGCACCACGGTGTTTGTCAACCTGCTGGATCTCAATGACAACGACCCCACCTTCCTCAACCTGCCCTTTGTGGCTGAAGTGCCAGAGGGACTGCCCATTGGCTCCTCAGTTTTTAAGGTAAAGCAGAAGACAGAAACAGGGATGTGGAGTCAGAGTTTTTCTTTTTTCGGTTTAAGATTGTAGTAGTTTTAGAGGAACAATGAATGACTTTATGATGTTTTTCAAATATGATTTCCAAATAGATTCTTGGAAATACCATCTGTTACCCTCTCCATAACCTCCTGTGTTCTTTCTCTCTCTCCCTATGCTTTGCCTCCTCTCTCTTTCTCTTCCTGCTCCAGGTCCAGGTGGAGGACCCGGATGAGGATAAGAATGGTCTAATCACGATGGCGTTACAGATGGGAATGCCTCGCCTCGACTTCCACCTCAACACCTCCACCGGCGTTCTCAGCTCCACGGCAGTCCTGGACCGCGAGCAGATCGGACAGTACCATTTGAGAATCATTGCGTACGACGCGGGGAAGTTCCCTCGCACCTCCACGTCCACGCTCACCGTCACAGGTGAGAGTCCGCCAATGTGCCCGGTGATGATGATGATGATGACGGTGAGAACACTCGGTCTGATTTCCCTTTGCTCTCTCTGAAATGAAGCCACGGCATGTTTGGATTTGCCTGACAGGGAGAGTTACTTCATTATGGCACGTAGTTGACCACTGACTTCTCAGGGGCCTGCTGAGAGGTATACTACCACCTGCTGGTGGGACGTGAAAAATCATGAAAGAAGACAGACTGACTGCTGAGAATTTGATTTAAAAAAAAAAAAAAAAGAGTGGAAAAACTGAATTAAGTTTTCTGGCATTTTGCAAGTGGATCAGATGAGTCAGAGGCATCAAAATATTTTGATCTGTGTCACGGAGATTTGTTTCAAGGCCCTTAACCTCACGGGGAAGTCATGACCAGCTGTAGATCAGGACTCCTGGGTTAGAACTAGAAAGTTTAGCTCGGCTTCAAATCTGATAAAAGAATAAAAAAAGTTCTGCTCACTGCACCACCCTGCTGCCTTATTTGTCCTCATGTGCATCTATCTGTGTGTCCTCATGTCTTTCTGTCTGTGTGTTTGTGCGCGTGGGTCAGTTCTGGATGTAAATGATGAGACGCCCACCTTCAGCCCTCGCGTGTACAATGTTTCCCTGAAGGAGAGTGTCGCTAGGGACCACATTGTAGCGCAACTCAGCTGCTCTGACAACGACGCCGGCCTCAACGCCGAACTTAGCTACTTCATCACAGGTCAGAGGTCACGGGTGGGGGTCGTTTTTTGTGTGTCTGCGGGCTCCGCTGTTGTACAGTCATGGGGACTATGTTGCACGTACAGTACCTTTGTCCATTTCAGCCATCTCTGTGTGTGACTTTGCGTGTGAGGTGAGCTCCCCTTGCATGCTCCTGTCAGTGTTAGAGCTGTGCCGTGTGTACGTGAATGGGCGCGTTTGACTAATGCGGCGTAAGTGAATTTGGAAATGTGTGTGTGTTCTGTATTTTTAGGTGGTAATCAGGACGGTAAATTCAGCGTGGGTTTCAGGGACGGGGTCGTTCGGACGGTGGTCGGCCTCGACAGAGAGACCCAGGCCGCATACACTCTGGTCGTTGAAGCCATAGGTGTGTCATGAGTTCATATCTTTTTATCACCTTCATCATCTTTTATCATCTTCATTCCTTGGTCTGTTTGTGTATTTCTTATAATAGGACTTGTTTTCTGACACGTTCTGTTTGTGATCTTCAAAGCTCCTTTGTACTTTGCCGTACGACAGTGATTAAAAAAAAGCAATGCCAGCACATCTGCACTGATTTCAGACTATTGCTCAACTGCCTTTGTTCCTGTTTGAAAAGAAAGAACAAAAACTCAGAGGTTTTCCTGTTTTTGGAAGCGACGGAGTCAAGCAGGTTTATCTGCATAGGGGGACCGGAGACACGAGAGAGGGGAGGGGAGGCAGAGACCATGCAAAGCTGTGCAAAAGGACAGAATTACACATGTTGTCCTCATGCACAAGCAGCTGAAAATGAGTTTTGACGAGCCATGCGCATGTCCGTTTCACTTGTCCCGACATCAACCCTGAAATTAGCATCAACCTGACCGCTCGCAGCTGATGTGTTCGTGAACGCGTCTGTCTGTCTGCACGTAGACAACGGTCCAGCGGGCAGCCGGAGGACAGGCACGGCCACCGTGTTTGTCGAGGTGCAGGACGTCAACGACAACAGACCCATCTTCCTGCAAAACAGCTATGAGACCAGCATTCTGGAGAGCGTTCCCCAAGGAACCAGCATCCTCCAGGTAGAA
>JBCAUF010000044.1:8947480-8958151 GCA_038406115.1 Haemulon aurolineatum
CACACACACACACACACACACACACACACACACACACACACACACACACACCTCATCACACATTCTGTAATACCCTGTCCTATATACCTGCTACACATCATTTGGAGATTTCCGCTGAGCACCTGCTGCAGACGTTTTACCTCGATACAAAAACCACCAGTGGTTTCTCACAATCACGCACAGACACAGACTAAGTAACAATATCATTGCATCACTTCTCGTTGTCTCTTAATCTACTTTAATATGGATTTAACATTTCAACGCCATTTCTCCACACCTGTGCTGAATGGTGTTAACTTATTAACATCTCACTGCAGGCATAAACATACACATGAACATCAATATACACGTCCCAACAAATACATCAAAAGACATTAAAACCAAAAATCAGAAAAAGATTCACAAAAACAACATTGAGATGACAGTGATTAAGCTGTTAGCACTTTTGTGATGGCGTTTTTTGTTGTTGTTGTTTTTTTGTCTTTTTTTAATTAAGAATCTGTCAGGCTACATTCAAGAGAAAATCAATGAACATTTTATACTTGATTATTAAATTACACTTGAGCAGGAATGCCATTCAAGGACAGCTAGTATCAAAAAGAACCAACAGGCTCATCGCTGAATACTTGCCCCACTTTTCAGCACTTTCTGAACATATTCAAGGCCAGCGTGAAGTGCTGCTTTTCTGAGAATACAAGGAGGAAGGAGAGCATTTAGAGTAACAGGGCTGACAGCGGCTGAGGTAGAAAAGAGAGAGGAGAAATGAAGCCGAGGCCAAGTGGAAACGATACAGAGGAACAGTGTAATGCCATAAAAAGAATGACTGTCAACTTGAACAAGAATATTGAGAACTCTGACGATTGAGCCTCCTTTGGTATGAAGCACTTTATTACAGTGACGGGATGAGAGAGAGCCTTAGGTCACTTTCACACCTATGGTTCAGCTATACTGTATATTCAGTTGTCTTTTACTTCCTCTACATTTTTATTGTCTCCCACTACAACTGAAGAGACATGACACAACATGGACTGACCGGTGACTCATTCACCGGACAGTTGTGGTAATTCCCATCCTTCATCATCAGTGCTACATAAATGAAGAAGGGGGGAATCAAAACCAGGTTTAGTCCCGTAACTGACAACAAGTGATAAATAATATTTAGCACTTCTCTCATGAGTAATGATGATCTCAACACGATGTCTTGTAATATAATGGGGGGCTTGCTGCTGTTGTTGCACCAAACAGGTTAGGTGTGAAAGCAGCATCAGAGGCCACAGAACCTGTTTCACTCTCACTCTGAGTGTGTTATCCTTGCACGTGGCGGGAAGCCAGCCCTTCAACAACACTGAGTTCCTCTCGAGCATGGGTCACCCATTGGTCCGCGGACCACTGTCGGCGTTAGGATGGAGCGTCACACACACAAACCCGGCCCCTGCTACAATGCAAGCAAAAGTTTGCTTTTGGCCTCCAGCTGTTTTTGCAGGTGGAAATAGTTTTTGAATAGAAAAAAAAAAAAAAAAAAACGCAGTCCATTCCCTCCTGCGGTCCAGACAATGTACAGACAACATTCCCGCAGAGGTTATCGTGAGGCAGCTCATAAGAGCAACATTGCTCTGGAGGCAGAGAGAAGAGGAAGAGAGTTGTAGGACTGACTCCAGATCAGCAGTTAGATCGATGGCTGAGGTTTCATGCCCCTTTAAACCTGCACGAGCTCCGGAGACTCAGCGATGGTGTCTGGAATAGAGAACGGTGCAGGTCAGTAAGAGCATAGAAAGGATAGCAGGTAATGCACACGTATCATCCTGCGCAAGTGCACACTTAATGTCTGTGATCTTGCGTGTGGAAATGTAGATGTGAGGGAGTTTGCAAATTTAGAGTTGCACTTCCTGCCCAGAATGCGAACAGATCTCGTCAAAAGACACACGACAGCATTTCTTTTTCCAGACCTCCCACTCCATAGAGTACTACATGCAAATACCAAGAGCCTGATAGATTTCTCATAATAGCATCTGTTGCACTGGAAATTCATTGAAAAGGGGAACAGAGGCTTCAAGTCGAGTCGAGTCGAGTTATGACATATTGAAGAGAAGAGGGGAACTGCTGCTGGTTAAATTCCGCTTGGCTGAAGGTCAGGAGGCCAGCAAAGATGGAGAAAGCTGAAGTGTGGCTTTCATCCACGTAGTACGAAGCGTCAGACTAGATTGCGTATGTTGCACAATTTCTGTAGGCCGCTGAAGGAAATGAGCTATGGCTGGGAATGTCCACCTTGCAAAATACATAAGATATGGTTTTGGTTTTTATTTCTATGATTTTTGCTGATTTAATAACATTTGTGTCTCTCTCTGGAGGAGAAACATAGCTGTAAAATGATATGCAATCAAGCAGCATACATTTCCATCTGTCGCTTATTGTAAGCAGAGGTTTTCACACTGGTTATTATTGCCAGAATTCTATTTGGGCACATGACAAAAGTGCAGCATCTAAATTAGGACTCACTTAGTGGCGGGTGACCCAGTTTTACCTGCTGTTTGCTTGTCACCTCTTGCATACAGCATGGACAAACTCCTGTAGGTGTTTCTGAGACTTGCCCATGTTTGCTCACTTAACTGTTAAAGGTCATAGAAATAACATAATGTGATGGTTTAGGGTGGATTTTCAGTAAGTCTGGTTCTGTTCTTTCCCCAGTAACATCATAGACCATGCAGCCAGGAAACTGGGCAATCCACCTCAGTATGCCTGGAATGTGAGCGCAGGTGCCCCGGGAATCGGTAGAAAAACAGTCAGAATTGAACCCCTTCACCGTAACTAATGTTTCAGTATTATTTCAAGTTGAGTCTGAGAGAACGGCTGAAGGGGCCATTAGTGTTAAATGAGGGTGCTGGTGGGTGGAGAATGACTTGCTAGCGAGGCAAGAGAAGAATTCAGATGATGACAGCATAAGGAGCTGGTTTCAGTTGTGTGGGGGAGAGAAATTAAAGTCCCTAAACTGATTTTTTTTTTTTTATACATCGGACTGAAACCAGCTGTTTTGAATGTGAGCGTGCAATTTTGCACGAGAATGTGAGCATCTTTCCGTCAACACTTCCACATGCAGGATGTTTCAGCAGAAAGTACAGAAAGTGGCTGTTCTTTGATTGCATCAGAGTCTGACTGTTCATTTTGAAATACATATTCCCAGAACTGTGTCCTTGTGCAATACTGTTAAGTGCCACTACTTAATCAAGTATTTCTGTAAAGATGGTATTTTGATAAAACAGGGCTGTTTATGCAGTGCAAAAATGCTAACATTTTTTAAATCAGTCCCACATAACCAGAGAAAACAGAGCAAAGGGGCTGTGGTATACTTTGACTCAAAAGGTAGAAAATTAACAATGAACCAGAATGCATTGTGCCACACCGGACCAATAAACATTCCTGCTGGTGGTGCTTCTTGTTCTTGTTCACAGTCTTTAGTATGTCTCTGATATGGCCAAGTATACACTAAAATATGTTTCTAACAACATTTCATGCAAGAAGTCAGCAAGACAGTGACATAGGCTTCAACTCTGCTTAGTTTTACCTGTTGTTTACCAGTCTGATCTGAGTTTGGTGAGCTGCTGTGTCCGTGGAATACAAAAATGCGGAAGTACAATCTGTGGTTTGAAAAACTGCCCTAGGGCCAGCACAAAACTTCTGCCTGCAGATGAGCAAGGGGCCCCGAATGCAGGCAGCATTTAGGGAAGTTTACCATTGTTCACTTGCATACACATTATAATGATACAAAAGTACTTTTTTAAACATAATTTGAGTGTCAAACGTAAATGAGAAGGGAGTATTAAGAATGTAGTTACAAAGGCAAAACCTACCAAGGGTTGTAGTGACTCATACATAGCTTTGTTTGTGTTATGGTGCTGGTCAGAGAGAAGGTTTGAGTCACACTACTTTAATCAATAGTTGTTGTGTTCTTTGGTGTAGTGTGAGTTACTTTTGACTGTTGCTGTGCTGTCAGCATGTATAGTTTTGTGTGTGTGTCCTACCCTCTATTGGGAAGAATACGTCCCCATGTGCAGGAGGAGAAAGGGGGGTGCCCGGCTCGGACAACAGGTGCCGTCCTGTCTCTGAAGATTGCCTGGTCATGATCTGAGACACGGTCCGGGTCTTAATCTTCGGTGATTCCCCAAGAAACACTGGGTTCTCATGGCCAAGAGTATCACTGAACACAGGCGCACACACACACATACAAGAAAGAGAAGAATCCAGATGAGTAAGATATTGCCGATATGACCCAATAAACTGTTTCAACACTCATCTGTTGCTCAAGACATGAGGAAGCTGTACGTCTGTCACGGTTGTATTCTTGCAGTAACCAGGGCTTTGTTAATGTAATGAACATTAAATAGTACAACAAAATGGTTTGCAAAAGCAAGCTGTGTGCATACAGATGAATTAATGATGGTGCACTCTCCCTATTGTGAGTCATAAATCTGTCTTTGCCATAAAGTATTCTAATAGATTCCCCACAAAATACATTCCAGTGGCACACAGTAGAGAGGCAAATTAATTTAGTAATGTTTTATTGATGTTTTAAAGCTCCATGTAGATCTTAAACAAGCAAAGGTTCACAGGAATTAGCCGCAGAGTTATAACATGTTTTGGTCTAATCAAGTTGTTTGGCTGAAAGTACCTATTGTGTAAGAACTGTTGTGGCCACTACACAGTAGAATATCCATGGACACAGTATTATTATGCTACAGAGCAGCTGTGTTTTGAAGCTGGTCTATGTAACCAGCTGCCTGACAGACTGTGGGAAAGCTTACCTGTCCATCCTCACCAGCTCTTGTGCACCTGGGAGAGAGGAAACGGGAAATGGGCCATTGTGAACGAATTGAAACAGAGCGGAACACTACAGACAGAGTGTGAATGTGCTTCCTACTGTGTGAAATAGAGTTAATCCACCTCACTGACAGGAAATGTGTGTTGGACAAAGCACTATGAGGAACCCAGTGTGAGAGATTTATATTTGACCCACAGCTCGGACCTGGAAATGAACGTGTGTGCGCGCGCGTTTGTGCATATCGGTATTACTTACGTCTGCTCGACTGGCCGGTCTGTCTCTGTTTGTAGACAAGCACCAGAATAAGAGGCAGAGAAAGCAGAGCCAAGATGCAGGCTGCTACGGCCACAGCCACTGGCACAGAGCCTGGGGAAGCAACGGAGACAGTGTGAGTTAAATAAACAGAATAACTGGCCATTCTTCCATTGGCTGGGAAAGCTTAAATAAGGTGACTTACTTCCAGGTGGTGTGGAATCCCTGATAGTGCAATCTTGAGATCCATTTTCCCCTACAAAGAGAGATCAAAATCATTGTTTGTCTCACACAGGCGTATGACAACGTAGCATTGGTTTGTGTCTCTGCATCAGTTTCCATTGACTGCAGTACATGACATTTATGCATGTATTCAAAAACCACAATGAGCACTCACAGACCACATCACTGACATAACAGCCTTGTCCTACTTAGAAGCTTTGCAAAGACAGTGATTAACAACTTAAGTAAATTCTTCCCTACTAGTTTACCTGACACTAACTTACTACACATCCACACCCACGTCCTCTTTCATGTCCTTACTTGGTGTGATTTCGAGAATAATGTGGCTGTGGGGCTTCTGCACGATGGTATGATGTGCCATCTGGACGTCTAGGACCATACAGCAGTAGCGACCCTGGTCAGCGCGGGTCAGATTCTGCAGAAACACCCAGAATTCATGCTCTGAGGCTCCAAAGTGCACCCCCGGCGGCAGGGTGTGGTTGCTATGGGAATGTCCACCATTGACCATATGGCGCGGGCCTATACGTCCCGGACAGTGTTGTTCCCGGGAGGGCGTGTAAAGCCAGCTGCGCCTCAAGACATCATTATGAAACGCAGGGGCACCTTTCTGGTTACACACCAGTTTGACATTTGAACCCTCAGGACAGGTGTAGTACAGGTGGGGGGAAGAAACACTCAGTGAGTGGTCGTGGGACATCTCGCCTTGAGCTAGAGAGAAAAGACAAAAATGGAAGAATGCGGGTTAAACATAGAACCATTAATTCACTGTTTAATCAGTAAACCTTTTTTATTAAGGCCCCAGAGTTTGACCGTTAGACAGTCCTTCCTCCCTGGCTATGTACCTCTGCAAACAAGTTCTACCAATCAAATGCTTGAGGTTAGAGATGATAATATTATGGTTTATAGCTGTGTGTGGGGTTAAAGTCTATCAATCAAGGGTTTTTAGGCAGTAGAGATGACCAAAAAGAAAGAAGGGTCTATACTTGGGTCTATACAAAGTTCACTTTGAAGGCTATGACAGCTTTTGTTTCCATGGTACAAAATCCAAGAGATTCATATTCAGAAACTTTACAAAGCATTACATCTAACCAAAGACAAAACAAAGTTCATTTTAACAGTAGTATTTATGCTAATGCAGCTACAAACACCATGATGTCTCTTGTAAAATTCTAGCTGTCTTTCATTTGCTTAGACATAGGATTGTAAGGTTTCATGAAGTTATACCCCTGCTATCACAAGACAATATATTCAAACAGGAAGATGCTTGGTAAATCACTGTTTTAGTCAAATGATTTCATGGCTTAAGTTCTACCAATCATAACACAAATAACCTCTTATTATAGCAACTAGCAATCTCGACACGGATTTAAAGCTGACGACAGAAAATTTTCCACGTCCTATTTCTGCACGCTACATACTTCCTGGTTTTTGTGCGTTTCGGGTTTGTTTCCTGTTCTATGCATACCGTGGTTAGAGATAGCACATAGTCTGCTGGTTAAAATAAATACACTAACCTCCTGTGGGAGTTTAATTGACTGTTCTTCTCAGGCAGCTACAGAGGGAGATACTAGCCAATATATACAAGACCTCATGTGACATCTCTTGAACCAGGGTAAAGAGTACAGATCTGACTCCTGTTCTGTTCTGCTCTATTTCTGCATTATACCCTGACTATCGCTGTGCTACGTACAGACCAGACTGCAGTGGAACAGCCCTTTGTTTCTCAGAAGACTGTACACTGACACAGATTTTCAGTACATCAAGTACCTTTTATGTACATTCAGGAAGCCAAATAGACAGCCGTGAGACGTTTCTTTATATATTACATAAACTGAGCTCCCTCTCACACACTGCCCTCAGCCACATCCTGTTCTGACTTTGTGTCGTGCAGCAGTGGAATGCACAATTAGACAAATTCTTTAATGTGTACTCTGAATGCTTATTTCATTGCAGTAACACAACAAAACCAACAAATCCTCAGGCTGAGCAGTCTGACGCGGCTCTCTAAACCTTGCTGCACAATACCATTCTCTATGCCCTACACACACCTAACTGTGGAGCATCAAGACACCCAATGAATGACTCGCATATATCCAGCACGTAAAACAACACAACAACAATATCGCTAACTGTTCTTTAATAGATCATTGTGACCCTTTGTAACAAATTGTGGTGTGGTTTATACCCAACCGCGTTAAGTGTTGCACGAAGACAGGAAGACTGCGTGAGTGCATGCGAATGTGTGAATTGTGTGTGTGTGTGTGTGGGTGGGTGGAATGTGTTGAAAGATAAGCATGCATGCATGCACGTGTGTATTACCGCTGCACCATAGATTAGAGATAACCATTCACCTTCAAAAGAGCACCTATAAGTGTGTGTTTGGGGGTAACTGGTCGGTGCCGGGATCCGAGGAGTGGACTTCCTTCCTGAGTTGTGCAGGCACGCGAATACTGTGCCCACGCCTCCCCCTCCTCCTTCTCACCCTCCTGTCTGGCTCCTTTAGTGCTTAAAACTGAATTTGAAGAGCTACAGCTGCTGGTGCTGCTGTACGGCTCTTTGTGGGCTGAAAGTTTGAAGCAGGTTGCACTTCTCCGAGCACCCTAATCAGCAATATTGTCATTGCAGGTGTTCTCCATCTGCCGTCAAAAGGCAAAGCACATGCCGTTACATCACAGATTGGACTGCAACATGCTTGGAAGTTTGAACCCATAGACAGCCGTGAAGCAGCAGCTTCACTGTGGGTTAAAGTATTGACTGTCTTTTTATGCACTACCATTACCTCCCTCAGAGGGCAGCAGATGCAACAGGCGCGCGGCCCTCTGGGTCAGCCAGAGCATAAAGGAGGAAGCACATGAATTGTTTTCGTCTAAATGTCAATACGAGCTTTAAGTGTTTGCTTTACACTCTGCTGAAGTGGAAATGCAGTAGCTGACCAGCCAGCGACCTTTGCTTTTTGATTAGCTGTGTTATGTTTGGATATTCAGTATGTGTGCATCCTGTGTAAGCGTGACACAGCCTGAGGTACGTGCCAGGTTCCTGTGTGGGCGAACCATTGTGTGTTAGGAAAAGCAATAGGAAGACCAGGGAGGGTGATTAAAGTGAAACTGTTGCCCCCACGGCTGTTCCTGCCTGCGTGGTGGGACAATAGGAGAGGAAGCCCTTCTCTTCTCTTGTTTCACACCCGCCCTGCTCTTTCTGACAAGTCTCACTCCATTTACACCAGTGGAGATGGATTTCTGGCAAAGGAGTGAGGGTTTCTGGTGAAAAATGGGTTTAATATCCATTCAAGTCAAACTTTTGCCTGATTGAAAGCCAAAACATGAGTAACACAAGGGTGCCAGCTCGGAAAAGCACATCAAATATATTTCAGGTATAGCTTACTGACAAGACCAGACCTTTCTGAAATTGTTTAGAGACAATGAATATGTTTTTTTAGATGCCAAGTGGGAGGTGTTACAACAGTGTCAACACTATCTGAGCTGTCTTGATGTGGTTGCAGCCAGGTAAAAACAGACGGCGAGCTTTGCCCCGTGTCTGGTACAGACAGGATTTCTGTCACTTCTACACACCAGACATCTGTGTTTTGGCTCCATTATGGATCTAAGTTTCCTTCTCTGATCTCTGTTCTCAGGATCCTGATAGCCCCTCAGGGCCAAGAAACAGGCCCTCCTTTGTTTTAAGCCTGAATGCCACCTGTTTTGGACATGTTGCCTCTGACAGCTTTCTTCCATTCAGACGCACAGCATAGCCCGCATGAATTAATTAAACATGTCCTTATATCTCCTTGAATTACCATAAGTTTAACTATTTGAACAACTTCTGCAAGAGTGTTTTTTGTCACTCCTCTGCGCTATAGATGTGCTAACAGGCTTCTGAACATACCCTACTGGTAAATCTGGTATCCTTTCAATGGCAGGAGTTCCCAATCCCAACCTGTGTTTGTACAACAGCTGACCCCCCACACCCCTCCCCACACACACACACACACATACACATACACACACCTCAAGCTCCACCCTTTTTCACACTCACTGCAACGGTAATGATTATCCACCCCATTATAGGGTGTTAAAGAAACCAGCAGGAGGATCCCAGATTAGCCCCTAAACACACAAAGTTTCAGTTGAGGCTTCCAGCATTACAGATCTACAGACAGATGCATCTTTTCAGCAACAGGAAGCGCTCAAATGTGACACTTCAGACTGAACCAAGTCAAAAAAAGGGAAGCGGTTATGGGTCACTGATGCAGGTCACAATGTTCAAGGATCCATGCCATTACGCTGTAGTTGTTTGCGTTGTCTTTTTATACTTTGTGGGCCAATTTGCGATACAACTGTGACACAACAAGTGCTATTTAAATAATGTGCATCCCCTTAATTTTCTGCACACGTTTCTGTAATGATAGTTCCGGAACATATTTACAACATCATTACGAAATCATTTCATCATTTAACCGCAGCAACAGTGCGGATGAAATGTGATTTTGAAAGTGTACACGGGCCTTTTTGTACTTTTGAAACGGTGAAAGCGGAATTATTACACAGTTTTAACAAATACTAAATTATTATCAGCTTGCTCTCTTACTCTGATTTTCATAGTGTCATTCTATAGTTTACTGTTTCTATTACTGTTAAACATTTTGGATGTTTACCAGCCAGTGTACATCAGGCTGCTGCGTTTATTGCTGTGACTGGAAACAGAGTCAAGACTCGACCAGTGACTGTCACTGCTGTATCCTTGAGCTGTTCAGAGAATAACCAAGTGTGGGCGACATGTCCTTAGTAGCAGTAAGAAGAATGAAGGCCACCGGTGTTCAGGGACTTTTTGACTTGTCACGCTCACTGCATATTAAGCACCAGATACCAAGATTTCAGCTACAAATACTTGGTTGACCTTTTTGAGGTGCACACAAAAATCAGAGAAGAGCAAAGGAGCTCCCCCTCCTCCGTTGTCTCCATATTACTCACACACACCCACAACCCACGACTTCATCCTCCCCCCCCCACCCTGTCAGGCCTGTTCTTGCCAATGAGATCGACACAGGAAACCTTTTTTTTTTGTCACTGCACCTTGATAATGACTCATTCATTTGGGACCAGGGATCAATGCACAACATGAGCTCTGTCACAGCAGGAGGAGAAAGTGGCTAAGACGTCCTGTGGCGTCTATTGACCATTTTAGACTGTGCAATTTTCCTGCACATGGAGCCAAATGCTTATCTGGGAGGAAAAGGGGGGGGGGGACTGATTATTGCTGTTTATCCGCAGTCATGTTTTCTGGAGAAGAAACCCGTCATGGCAGTGGCACAAACAGCTGTTTTTATCACGGGCTGAGAGGAAGGAAACGTCCAAACAAAGACAACA
>JBCAUF010000044.1:9036303-9061780 GCA_038406115.1 Haemulon aurolineatum
TTGGTCCATCTTACAAAAAAGGCTGAGAACTACTGGAGAAATATGTGGCTCAATCTGAGGTCAATGGACCTCAAGGTTCCATGTGCAGGTCAACAAACTGTTATATTTTGTACTACCACAAGGGGACAGCATTCATCTATCACTGGTCTATGTTACTAGGACATTTTTCTGTCCTCTGTCTTCAGTCTCTAAAACCTACTGCGAAATTAGATTTTTAGATTTAGGCAAAGGTCTATATTGTATTGAATACTATAGAAAGTGATATGGTGAAGATCAAGAGGTGATAAACTGAGTTTTTCACGGAACTACCAGTTCAATCCCAGTACAACATGTGTAGTTTGCTCCTTGAATGCATGTTCTTCAGGTGATTGAATTGTTTTTGGTTTGGTGGGTGGCTGTGTCGTGATGATGAGAGGACATGCTGTATTTATTCACCCGTTTAAGTTCCCTAAAATCACTTGCAGACTTTCACAGAGCTTATCACATACCTCCGGGTAGCCTTCGACGGGAGATAATAGTGTAAATAGCATAATAATATGCTCATCGTGCCATGTGGTATTATGCAGATGAACTTAGCACATGCCCGGGCAGCCCCAGAGAGGACCTGAATGAGGAGGATTAGTGCCAGATGTTCATTGGGAGGCAGTGGCCAGTCAGCAGGGAGGAGGGCCGTTTGGTCTGTAGGAGGAGCTCAGTATCTCCTCAGACCTCAACATTTATTCTAACAGGTAGTTTAAAACCCAAATAGGTCAACAGCAGCAGCAGCAGCAACAGCAGCGAACAACGAAGTGGTTATCCCGAGGGGAGGACGTTTCTTTTCACCGCATTTGGTTTCTGGATATGCCCGGACGCCTCTCGTCAGCATGCTGAGCAGGAAGGGGTCTTGTGCGGGGATGATGAGCGCTGCAGCCGGCGTGGACCGCAGCAGGGTCGGGGAGAGGCTGCAGGCTGCCCTGGCCGGGCTTCAGGAGCTTCATCTGTTGAGGGACAGACAGGGCGACATGGTGAGCTGGGCGCTGAGGGTGGACCGAGAGGAGCCGGTCACCTCGGTGCATGCGGGCCCGGAGGGTCCCCCGACGATGGGAGCGGAGGAGCAGCGGCTGGAGGCGACCCTGACAGCCCTGAAGCAACAGCTGGTAGGAAGACATTTAAATTAAAAGCCATACAACAGAACAGTTTAAATACCCTATTTGAACTATTTTGGGTACTATTTGGGTGTTATTATGCCCAGGCAGTAATGGTGTCCCCTAAATATTTGTACTTCTATGATTGTTGTTATAACGTGCGAGGGGGTTCATACTGGACTTATATTTACCTACTTTTTTATCAACAGTTATTGTCCGTGGGATAAAATAGTCCGTTTGAATCTTGTCGTCAGCTGATGCTCATGTGCATTCCCGTCTTCAATTATTACCAGACACACTTTCAGGCGCTCAGCTGGGGGTAGGAAGTAGGATAGGTGTCATAAATCAAGTTTCGCTGCAGGACCTGGAGGACTTTGAGTCGTGCATGAGCGCGCACATCGTGCACGTCCAGGCTGCAGGGGGTGCGGACCTCAATCATTAACTATTAATGCTGGGAAAGGCTTTTAAATAAGAGGTGGTGCTGTTTTTAAAGATGCATATTTTATGATGTGAATGACACCCCGTGAGAGTCTCTGTCATGAGAGGCCCCTGAGTGTTGGAGACAACTGGCTGCAGGGAGATTTCCGTGGCAGGCTTTTTCCGTTCAGGCTGTTGTTATAACCATTTACAGGAAGTAAAGGGATTAAGGTGTTATGCTTGACTTTTAGTAAGAATGGATAAATGCATTAGAAGATACATTGTGAATAGGCAGAACAACACAAGGAAATTGTGCCTTAAACCCATGCAACATGCATGGTGTTTAAAAAAACACCACAAGTTATGTATAGATTTAATGGCCTGAAAACTCTTCCCAAGAACTTTTTTTTGCCAGTTTCAACAAAACTCAATAGAACTAACTCGATTGTACAAGAGAATGAAACATTAAACGGTGCATTTTGCAGGCAATGACCCCCAGCCCTCATTTTAAGAACAACTGTAACAGTAAGAGCCCAGCCCTAACTGCAAAGCAAACAGTCTTTCACCCCAACCCCCAAGCTCTCCTCCTCTAGTAGTTTACACAATGGCCAGGCCCTCGCTGTGGGGGAGAAATGAGTTACCCACCACTGCTTCTTCCATGCTCCCCCATGTCCTGCTGGGGTTAATCATCAGCCACAGCTGAGTCGCTTTTGTTTTCCTGATGGCGGTACATTAGAGCATCTTTTATCTGAAGAACAGTGGGATTCTAGCAACCTTCTTCTCAGATTTTCTGCTCAATTGTCCTCTTCATGCACATGTACAGTAGATTTCTTTCAGGTAACTGTATGCATGTTTGTGCAGAGGAGCTTAGTTGCATTACTTCCCAGTCTCAAACTCCCTTTCCTGAGAAAATCTAAGAAGACTCATCCTGTGGTTTAGGTTGTACCGCATATGGGTTGGGACTTGGCTAAAATCTTGTTTGTTTTGTGTTTTACAGTCTCGTCTGCGGAAACAGGATGTAGGCCTGAAGACTCACTTGCAGCAGTTGGATCAGCAGATCAGTGAGCTGAAGCTGGATGTGAGCAAGGCCTCCACAGAGCAGCTGGAAAGTGACAGCAGGCCAAGTTCAGGTGTGTGCAGATACTCAAATAGTCCTACAGTTGTTTACTTAAATTGTTTGCTTGCAAGTAATAAATCATCTACCCAAGCTACCATCACATGATGTTACATAAAAATACTCATGTGCTTAATTGTCTCTCTTAGGTTTCTATGACCTCAGCGATGGCGGATCTTGCTCGTTGTCCAACTCCTGCACCTCTGTGTACAGCGAGTGTCTGTCATCCTCCCAAACAAGCCTTCTTCTCCTTCCCATGAGCCCCGCCAATTCCCACATTGGCCCTCCATCACAAAATGATGTATGCCGCCGGCGTTCTGCTGACGAGAGCACTACCCAGCCCAACCCTCCGCGGGCCACAGGGCTCCACCTGGGCAGCAGCAGGATTCGTGCAAGCACTACTGGCAGCGAACAGGCACGACCAAGACCTGTGTCAACAGGTAGCCAAATCTCTCCATCTCTAATTTAAGATAATTTCACTGGTAGTAATGGGAATCATGCAACAGTTGTGTTTCTAAGCAACTCAACATGTATTTTTCTGCGTAATAACATGTAATTTTTTGGTGAATGAGAGTTAAAAAATGGTAATCAGTATTTTTGTGTTGCCTATCAGGTGATCTCGATAGGATGATGGCTCAAGGGCTGGGCTACTACAAATCTGTGGATGCAAGGAAACCTTCAGTGTGCACAAACCCAAAGACCTCCACAGTGGACACCAAGTTCCAGAGCAACCTGGTTTCCCGCAGTGGGACTGAAGTGTACCACTACCCTAGTCCCCTGCATGCTGTGGCTCTCCAGAGCCCGATCTTTTCCCACGGGGGTGACCCAGCCACACCCGGACTTCTAGAGGGCCAAGGACCCCCAGTGAATGGTGCAGACACCCTCCAGAGGGCACAAATGGGTTATGAGTCCAAGACCCTTGGTTACATTGACAAGCTTCTCTTGCGCAGCTTAAGCAAAATCCAGAGTGAAACAGGCACAGAGACTATGCAGACACACAGTGACTATCATAGGAAGCCCAGTGAAGTTATAACTGTGTTTCCTGAAGTGCCACAAAAAGAGGTGTCAATGCTTCAACCTCCTCCCGCCCAGACCACAAACACCATCCCACTAGATAGTGACAAGAAGAGACACTGCATGACATACTCCAGCCAAGAGCTAGCTGATAACACAAACCACCAACAGTCAGTGAGAGCCCCGGAGGTTTCATACCGATACTCCTATCCTACTGCCATGAGGGAGTATAGCTCTGATGAGGTCACCACTTCATCCCTGAGGAAGAATGAGAAACCCCAAGGAGAATATGGTAGTGTTGCAAGAAGCAATTCAGATAAAAGATGCGGAGGGGGCAATCCAGAGTCAAGGGCTCAAGAGAGGAATGGCCAAAGGCAAAGATTGGCAATGGCCCACAGCTCCAGCACAGAGGAGAGTCAAGGATTTGAGGTTCACGCTGGTCACACAGCTTCCCCTGAGTTTGTCCATGCCAAATTTGTCCCTGCTGGATCTCAAAGGGTCAAGGTGCGACAGGCAGACCGTAAAACTAAAGCTGTGAAACTGAGAAGAAAAAGCAATGAAAAGCCTCGGGCAACAAGGCATCAACATGGCTATTCCTCTGGTGAGAGGACCAGAGAGGCCAGTGGTGGAATCAAGGGGGAACAGAGGAGATCAGGGAAAGGAAAAGTGACTCAGAAATGTACCACCTGTCACACAGAAGAGCGCAGACAGGGTTCAGGCTCAGACTCAAGCCACTGTAGTCCAGCACTCATGTACAGCCACAAGGTCCATCCTAAGCCACATCCCATCCCCACTGTCACAAAGTCCAGCAAAAGCCGCAGATTGCATAGTCTAGAGTATGAGCAGCCTGTAGAGCAGAGGAAAAGGAGGCAGGGGGCTTCCAAATGGCCGTCTGATGTGGAGATGTTCCAGGCCTCATATGGTCAACGTCAGAGGTCAAAAGATCCCCATGTTCAGGCACCAGGGAGCATGCAGATGGTCCGTAGTGTGAGTGCCAAGCCAGGCCAATGGATAGGAGCTCCTCGTCCATTCCAATCCTCCATGTCCTCTCACTCTTTCCTCCACAATCTTAATGCCAGATACCCCCCAGCACCCTTCCAGATGTCCAGCCACTACCCACCCAGATGTGAGTCTGAGTATTCGGCCGAATGTGCTTCACTGTTTCACTCCACCATCGCTGAAAGCAGCGAGGGGGAGATGAGTGATAACACCACCAATCGCTTTGGAGATAGCGAGTCCAGCCAGAGCTTCCAGTCCTTCTCGGACTCTGACAGCAGCCTGTCCCTGGACGAGGACGACCAGGTGGACAGCCAGGGGGAGGAGAGAGATCTGGTGTGGGCTGAGGCTGCTCTGGGGCCCACCGCTGCTGGACGGCCTCTCCAGCAGCTCCCACGCCCCGAGCCATCAGCCTGCCGCATCAAAGCTTCCCGAGCCCTGAAGAAGAAGATTCGTCGGTTCCAGCCTGCCTCCCTGAAGGTCATGACCCTGGTGTAGCAAAGTTCCCCCTGGGCAGAATAAGAACTGTTGGAAAAACACAGAGGGCTGTGGGAAATGTTTTCAAAACTGTTTGGAATGACCTCACCTGGTCCTTAAACACAACACCCTCAATCATCACTGAGAGGCAGCAATTAAACTGGACTGCATGTGCACTGATAGTTTTGTTAAAACAAAAAAAATGTTAAGAATTTACAATCTTTGAACCTGAAACTGTATAAAACATGTATAACACAATTATTACACTTACACCTTACACTTAATTTGTAGATATTTATGTTTTAATTAAAGATCCTCATAGCATGTGGCTGCATTTGACAATTTCGTGGACATTTTTGTCATATAATTGTATGTACTGGAGAAATAAAAACAATCTTTTTACATTTCTTATTGCAAATAATTGTTTATTGTCTGCCGATTTCTTCTTTTTGCTCATTTATTATAACTATCCATATGTATATTAGTGGAGTGGATTTATGTAATGTAATATATTAGTATAGTTTTATGTATCTTTCACTTTTCTTTTATCTTTAGACAGCTAATGACATCACTATCCATTAGCTGATTGACCTAAGTTTTAGCTTTGGTATTAATAGCACATAACTTTCTTCCATCGTTGAGTAAATGATATTTGCAACAACTCTTCTGCCACCCTCTCTCTTCCTCTGGTGACCATTTATCACACACGTTGAAAAAAATCTCCACTTAATCCTCCGAAACGTCCTGCTGAGGCCGACCAATTTAGCACAGATAGTGCTAACGGCTCCTTATCTGGTTTCCTGATTCCACCCAGCTGTTGGTTTAATAAGTTGCAGCTTCAACAATCAAACCAGACAGTCATGTTTAATTAGAGGGTGAAACTTATCAGCCTCAGACATTTAAATGTAAGTAAACACACTTGCACTGAAGTTCTAAAGCACACAGTCACGCTCCTACGATTTCACAAACAGACATCAGGATGCGGTTTCCGGTTTCTGAGGTTTTAAAACAGTTGGTGTAGATGACAGGGGGCACACAGGATTTAGAAAGAATGACAGATGATAAGAGGCTCCTCATTTCTGAGCTGTCATGAGGAGATTAGACAGTGGGCAGCTGCACAAAGTTGCCCAATAATCTCATTTTTAAAATCTGCCTTGGTATCTTTCCATTAACATTCTTTCAAAGATGGGGTGAGCAAAAGGGCACTGCAGAAGGTAAGTAGTCCAGTGACTCTCTCTCCCGTGGTCATACATAATAATGTTTTCTCCCATTAGGCAGCCACTGTGACCTTAGAGTTCCCAACTAAGAAGCTTATAGGACGGACAAACATTTTCAGTATTTCATCAAATTTTCCTTTGAAGTTGTGGTCCCACAGATTAAATCACTGTGGAGAACATTATTTATAAGACTCCTCCATTTATTCATTTTCTCTCCTTTAACTAGAAAATATTCAGTTTGCATTCACAGAAGAAAAAGGCATCACTTTTTGAATTAAAGTGCTCACTGAAGGGCATATGTAAATTGAACAGCATTATTTTCTCCATTCATCTAACACAAGACAGGTCTGAAGGGCAAAAACTCCAATGCCCATCAAAGATGGCATTTAAAGTCTGAAGCAAGTGACTACAATTGAATCAACTTATTAGGATTTGTACATCCAGCTGACCTCTGTCCTCTTCACAAGAGTGAGAGCGAGTGGTTGGCGGGATTAGTGCTGCTGTTTTCAACCCGGCTCAGGAGGACCATGACGGGCGCTGGACTTGCCTTTGATGTTGAGTATAGCGGGACCGTGTCGGCTTGACCTTGTGTGCTCGCTGACCTTTTCAGCTGTAGAGCTGGCTCATCTCTGAGGGCACACCACCCAACAATAGAGAGGTCAGGGGTCTTTTTGTACCCTCGCCGTCTCAGAGCTTGTCTTTTTTTGTGTTCGACATGTCCATCGTTTACTTTGTTTTGACTCATTGTTGAAGCCTTTTGTAAGAAGTCCACCTGTCCACGGTGACCCACGCAATTATTTTCTTTCAAAATAAATAAATTGGATGTTTGGGGCAGAATCAGTGGCTTGAGAACTGTATAATGTAATTGGATGGTGGATACACAATTCAGCTTGGGAGTGAAATCTCTGGGGGTCAAATTGGAAGCAGCAAGCTGTGCAGCAGGTGTACAGGTGCACCTGTAAATAGGATTTAGTCATGATATTTTATAGGGTATAAAGTTGAGTGCAGGAGGGAGGGAGGGTTATAAAATATTCCCTATGGGTGGCTGTCAAGTCATACTGAAGGACTACAGATGTCGTGTGGGATCTCTTACACAGAAGTGTCCTGACTTTGACATCATATACATGAGAACACATGGGCAAACTGTCGCATGTAATCAAGATCTTACACTTTCAGCTGGCGCCACACCTGCCGGTAAAAGGTCTTAACTGAGGTCTTCTAGCCATTACAACGACAGACACCTGATGACTTTTTCACATGGCTAAAGATTCATGAATACAGTTGAAGTTTATTTCTTTTAAACTTTCACTTGAACTGTTACAGTGAAAGGTAATAGTGAAAAGTGAAAGGTAGTAATGACATACTGTATATAGGCAACAGTCATATGCATGAAAGTGCATGGTTTAACCACTGATTATTGACTTAAAATTCACACTCAGCTTTCCTCACACGCACTTTCTAAATCAGACTGCAGTAGAACATTGTCAGCGTCCAGTGAGATATAAATAGGTGGAAGTGTCATGCCAGCACTGTGACAGGTAAACATGCAGGTAATGCAGTGGACGCATGCCTCTGAGCTGCTTTGGCCAGTGATCTTATTACACATCAGGTCACTCTACTCTTCTTTTCCTCTGCTGACACGCATCTTATTCAACTAACATTTCATTCAGACTTCAACATCATGAGTGATTCACAAAAAAAGGATGATGAAAATGTAGCTAAATATCGATCCAGCATTGTTCAGTAGATTTAACTACTCTGTGACAACCTATTCTGTGGAAAAGAAAAACGTTGTAAATGAATGCTAGAGTGTAGATTAACAATAACAAAGGGTGTGCTGTAGACAGGTGCTAATTAAACTTTGACTTGGTTCACATTAGGTCACAGTTGGAGGAGGGGTTCTCCCCTTACGCGTGCATGAGGTAATCCCAAAACCCAACACGCATCAGCCCTTCCCAGTCTGTCTCCATGCTTGAAACACATAATACCCCATCAAGCTGCCTGTGTTTTCTCTCATCATCATAGCTCTTTCAGCATCATTTCAGCAATCTCTTGCAGCATATAATACTCGTCTTGTTCTATTTGCATTGAGAGTAACCCTGCTTATCTTATAGTCTGTGCATCTTTACGTCGTAGTCTTGCATGTTTTTCACTTGGATGTTCTTGAGGATATATAAGCTGTGGATTTACTGTGTTGACAAGTGCAAGCTCAAAAACTCATTACCACCCCGATGAGAGGAGCTTTCCACTCCTACCCACAATGCACCCCTGGAAACACGCAGGAGGTCGTGCTTTTCTGGGGTCCTGTGAAGCAAATGGGATTATCTTTAGTTTGACATGTTAAATATCCACACCAAATCAGATGTGCTCATGAAAAACATATGGAAGTCACAGAAAGATACGGTCATTGGCACATTCACTTGAAACATGCTATTCAAAGGTTTTCTGTATATAATCATGAAAGCTGTGGAGGTTTTGCCAGCATCAGAACTTTGCTAGATGTGATATCAGCTGGAAAATATGACAAGGATTAGGTAAAATTTCAGCACTAACATAGTAACACAGGAAGGAAGAAGATCAGCAGCCATGGACCATTTTTGTGAACTGCAGAAAGTGTATTGAATTTACATTGTATACACCAACAATGTAGTAGCTTTGCCTGTAGTGAAACAACTGAGATTCACTGAGCTCCTCTCCAGCCCTTTGGATGGGGGATGAGCTCTATAGTGTGTGAGGGAGGTGGCTTTTGTCCCTTTGCTTACTGTACATATGAATGGGGCTGGACCGGAATGTCCAACCTCATGAATGTCAATTGTCTGTGGCCTGGGTTAAGGAGCAGGCTTCTATGGTTGTGTGGAGGGAGACAATAGAGATAGAGAACGGGGAGATGCGGAGATAGAAAGTGAGGGAAATGAGCAGGAAGAGATGAGTCTGCTGAGACAAGTGTGAAAGATCGAGAGCAACAGAGACAGAGCATGAACATGGAGAAAATGGAGGAAAAAGATACCCGGAAGATGCATGATGTTCTCCTGCGAGGCTTAGCTGGTCCTTCCTCAGCCACCACCTGCTCCTCTTTAAGCACATCCTGTCATTTAATACCTAATCCCTTCATTCACTCCAGTGTGTTTACTAACCATTGTCTCAGCTCCCTTCAAGCTGTGGTCAAGAGGTGGTTCAAAAGTTCGCAGTGTATGGAGAGCACGCACCCACAGTAACAGAGGGCATTGTGAGTGTGGTCGCCCCATGTCAAGCAATTGTCTGAGATGGAGAGAAATCCCTGTGCATGCAAGTGAAGGAGTCTCTGGCTCTGTAGCTTCCGAGGCCAACGTCAGTTACTTTCTTTTGACATGAACGAACCAATATTTGGGGACAGATAATTGGACCTCAGTAAACTGTTACATACCCTTTAGAACCAATGAATTTAATATAAAGATAGCGACTACAACATACTGTATGTCATACTATTAATACTGCAGTACCATTCTTTTAATGTGTCTATTTTGAACACCACTTACTTTTCAACACAAGGGAGTTTACTTTAGTGTGTCAGCATGCTAATATTTCCTAATGAGCAATTAGCCCAAAGGTGCACAGCTAAAGCTGGTAGGAATGTGATTAGTTTTGCAAGTATTAAGTCATAAATCAAAGCAATGGCCATTCTAATTTTTATAGGCTCAAGGCCGATAATGCTAAATGAAAAGTCAGGTTATTACAGTAATTACAATTAAACTGGAGGGGTAATAAATGTCTTGACATTTAAAAACGTCATGACAAGCACTCCAATAGGCCTAGTTGTTGGGATACATCACCCAGAGCCTCAAATGCTGACCTCATTGTAGGGCAATTTCAGTTTCAGTTCAGTCTAGTCCACCAAATGCTAGCAGAAAAAGAAATAAGAAAATGATTTTGTTGTAAATTAGTTTTTTGTGCGGTAAAAATGATATGCTAATATGAAAGGTCCCTAATTATTAATGCTTTTTTAATAATCCGAGTGACACTTTGCACAGGAAGTCAGCCAATGACAGGAACTTGGGGACCTTCTTAACAACACAATACAAAAGGTTTTTGTATTGTTTTTGCCTTTGTGGCCCTTCATGTAGTTTCAGTTTTGGTGTTGTGCTTGACAAAAGGTTAGTAGATCACCAAAGCGACTGGATTCACCCTCTGAGTACCATGAATGGCTGTGCAAAAAACGTTCATAGCAGTTCTGCCAAGTTTTTAAGATGTTTCAAAATCGTCCTTTTTGAGATGTTTCAAAATAAAACAGATGTAAACAAGTAGATGTAAAGTATCACTAACTTGGCAAAGAATCACTGTTTTGTTAATGTGAGTGCTGGCTGTCTATGGATATGAACACATTGAGAAACCTGTGTGTGGAAAACAAGAGGAACATGTGCCGTCTCAACTAAAAATATTCAAACCACAAGATTATACAAATGAGTGGGATCTGAAAAAATAAGAGTAGTAATCCAGTAATCCACCAAACGCGTACATTCACTCTTATTTGGCTGAAACATGTTGGTGCTACTTGAGCCTCAAACTTCACAAAAACAGTCTAGCCGACTCTTGGAACAAGCCTTCGTGCTTGGGTAGGCAAAAATAATTACTCCACAATCACCTCGTAGCTTACAGGGACTCAAGCCTAAGTGTGCAATTTTCAAAAAGGAGACATGAGCTCATGAGGAACAGTGGCAAGTGCAGTTGTGAAGACGTTTTAGATGAATACATGGGGTGTTCCCCCTTTTATCAGTCCCAGTGTCTCTGTGAGGACGTCCTGGCTGTTTTATGAGCAGGATGTCCTGTGTCAGCTCCAAGGGCTGCCTCTCCTTTGTGAGGCCTCAGGCTCTAAACAGCTAAATTGAACCACCCGGCCCCACATATCCTCAGAGAGCTGTAACTATCTTGCTTTTTTTTTCTTCCTCTACTACTGTGGGGTTCGTCAACTGGCTCACCAACAAAGCCACCGGTCCTCATTATGAACAAAAACAAGCCTCGACTCCTCTGAAGTGGTGTGTGTTGTGTGTGAGAGACCTCTGAAGGAGGACATCAAAAGAGCGGCGAGAGTGACAGCTGGTCCTCCTCTTGGTCAGGCCCCCTGATAAGATCAGAGTGACAGGAGAACATGGGACCCCACAGGTACCTCCCTCCTGCCCCAGCACCCTCCGTGCTGCTCCCATATGGCCACTAACAAGTCCCTCACCTACCAACATGTCAATTCCTTTTTTTTTGCTTCCTAAAAGGTGAACATCACAGCATTAATTTCTAGGAAAAGCTTTGTTGATCTTTGTTTTTTAGCTATCTCTACTTATCACCTACCCACTGTTTGTCTGCCCTTCACGTGTCACTGCTCTCCTTCTACAAGACGCCATAAACCCGTTGGGTGTGTATTCACGATGACCACTTGAAAGCCGGCTCGTCCTACAGCTCCAAGTGTAATAGACTCTACTTTAACACCTATAAAAAATGTTTTAGGCTTCGGGTAAAGTCTCCCACTTGTCTCTTTCCAGCGCATATTCTCCAGTTAAAGACGGGCTCAGCTGGCACGTCTTAAAGAGTCAATATTCTATTAATTTTATGAGGACAAAACTGTTTGGTAAGCTCACAGTTTTATGGCCCCGTGTCCTCCCCTTCCACTTCCGTGATTTCCCATGTTTTTTAATTGCTTCCTCATGATGTGGGGAAAAAAACATGATCAGTGTGGAAATAATTATCTAAATTAAAATGAAAAAAAAAAAAATCACATACACACATTCATTTTTCCAAAGCATGGTAGACTGCCCAATTAAATTTTATTCAGCTGGGGGGAAATTGCTTGTTATGGGGCAAACTGCAGCATTTCCTTGGGGTCAGTAGTTTGCCGTTTTGTTTGTTTGTCTTTGTCTCCCAGGTATAGTTAGTGGTTAGCTCGCGCTCCCCCATCTCAGACAGGTCCCAGCTCGCAGGTGCAGTGGAAAGGATCCAACAGTAAGAAATTGTGGAAGATAATAAGGCTTCTTTCTTCAACACACCCTGCCTCAGACTTACAGCATAGTGTACTGTACCTCTTTTCTGTCCTCTTGTTTTGCATTAGTTTCTATGTCACTGTTTATTTTCTTTTTTAGGGGGTGGGGGAGGGAGGTTAGAGTCTCAAGGCAAAAAGCAAACAAACACGAAACTGAGGAGCACATAAACGTGGTTTCAGCCGGCTCCACTAACACACAGCGGGACACCCTGAGGTCCTGTCTCTGGACTGATTTGGACAGGCCGGCCCCTATCTCGGCGCTGGGGTCAGGGGTCGTGCAGGGAACAGACTGATCCTCGGCGCAGCATTAAGTCTCGGCATGATGAGAGCAGACAGGTTCAAACAGCTGTCCTCATCAGACTAACCAGAACCACATTAGTTAATCATAATTAGTACAAAAGCATGCAAGATTCAACACAGTAAAACTGAGTATTGGCATGCGACCACAGTGATTATCAGGGAGGGACAGTTTACAGCGAAATATTTAGAGTTATGTGTCAGGTGAAACTTGATAATTTCAAGCTGAGGAGGGCAAAAGTTTGAAATGATGCATGGTATTGTCATTTGTGTATGTTATACTGATGAATGGGTCTTTGAAACATGACACAAAAGCAACTGACGGGGGAGGGCTGGCCTTAACCCTTTGTACTGGGGTATTAGGGAAAGTTGAAGGGGAAGGCTTACAGCCAAGAAATGGATCTTGTTGTGAGCAGGGGCAAGAGGTATTAAGAAAGGATTTATCACTGGATGGCAATGCAAAATAGTGTAGTTTAATTAATTATGTTGATTTCTAAAGGATGGACAGGGTGTTTTTACAGTGAGGCAACATATGGCAAGCCTTCCTTTATCTGCTCCTGGCTGTTCGCACCACAGCTTCCTGGCATAAATATGTTAAAAGGGTGGCAACTGAACTTCCCTTTACAGCTCTTAAGATAAACATTAACACCTGACGGTGAATGCGCTTCAAGATAAACCAAGATTAGTATTTTGATCTATGTTCTGGTGGCAAAGATGAAGGGACTTCTGAAGTAATCCTGTCACAGGCTAATGGCTAATGTTTCATCATGGTAACAGCAGAGAAGTGGATAAATCTTCAGAATCTGGACCATGGCTCTGTGAAAAGTCCCCCCAGAGGCCTGGATGATGACATGTGGATGATATGTTTATATGGGCTGTGTACCGAGGCAGTAAATCACCACCGGCCTGCAGTGTAAGGAGGGATGACGGTCGATCTGGGGCCCCATGTGTTTTTAGAGAGAAGGGGGCGAGTTTGGGGGTAAACTCTGTCACTTTTGAGGGAGGTTGACCTGGCAGGTTTGACCCCGGAGTTTCTTTGAACAGGACAACCCAGGGTGACACTCCAGGCCAGTTTGTTGGGGTGGGGGGGGGATTTGCACATGAAGGACAGAGGATTTAGAAGAATCTCAGAGAAGAACTGCCACTGAGATACATCATCTTTTTTCTTTCTTTTTTTTGTCATGTGTCTCACATTAAAATAAAAACAGATGAGGTTCACATGTATCAAAACATGATTCCCTCAGGGAGCAGAAGATATGAGCGTTTGAGTGTGTTTTTACACGTATCCTGATGAGGTCAAGTTTTAACATCAAAGCACCCTTGAAACTCTATCTTACTTCAGTTAACCATGTGCTCAGTTGGCAGTGATAGGCCTTGACTATCTACACAGTTCACATAGAAGAGGTTAACCGATAGAGTCAGCGGGCAACATGACAGGTTTATTCATAGAAAATGTGCATTATATGGTATGATAAAAGCAGCACAAAGGGTGTAAAAGAGCCATAAAATACTTGCCAACACTTTGTTAGTACAAAGTACTGTAAGTGTGTGGGGGTCAGAGCGTTTGAATCATATTAAGCAAACTGAGACTAAAAGCAGCTCTAAGTGCTAATTTCAAACACTATATGTTTGTGGTTCTATTACGCCAAAGTAGTGAGGTGTTCCACTTCAAAACAACAATTATAGTATTTTCGGTGGGAACTCTGCACAATATGGCATCAGTTAGGATTATAGAGTCACGCTACCTCATGGCGCCATTTGACAAAAGCCATAATCATTAAATAAATATGACAAAGGATGGCAGATAAGGTGACAAAGGCCTCTGAGGCTCCCGTCAGGCGGCTCTCCAGCAGCCGTCGGCCCTCATTTAGTACAGTTTGACACCCCGACACCCATGGCTCCCGAGCAGATCTATTCTATTGATCAGTGCTGGGTGTGCTTGAGTTGGATCAATGCACGTCCCTTTACAGCCTGCACCGGGAGGACATCCTCCCTCAGTGAGATCGATGACAGCGAAGACATCCTCTGTGGGATGTGCACATGTATGGATTTGGACTTCCTCCTCCCCGGCCCAAACCCAAAAGAAAAAAAAAGATAAAATGAAAGAGAAGGATGAGGTAGTTTGCGAGAGAGAGAGAGTCCAGCTTTGATGCTGGCTCTGTGTGGATCTGGCATCCAGATGACCTGCGCTCGCAGAGCAGATTAGCCTTGACAGTTGTTTCTGGAGAGCGGGGGGCTAATCTAAAGCTGTCTGGAGATCCTCAGTCCTGCGACGTATAAAGGCCAGAGCAGGTACGCCGTGTCAAAAACCCACAGAGCAGTTCTCCGAGTCTTATCTGGAGACTCCAGTGTAAAGATCCATGGAGCAGATTAGAGTGTTTACATTTAGTTGAGATTTTTATCCTGACATTCCTTCAGAATTAGACATGCTGTGAGAGCCAAGAGTGGATTCCTGTCTCAAACAAATTCTGTGTCCCTGCAGCGAGAGGCTCCTTACTTTGGTGGTGTGACAGACAGTGCATAAGCTAAAGCTGCACGCCCTTGCACAGAAGGGCACTGCTTGGGCATATCTCAGTGTGTATCCACCTAACAAACACCCTGGCTCTCCAGGAGATCCACTATGTGTTGTCATGGCAGTCCTCCAAACACAGTAGGGATGTATTTAGGGGCTTTGTATTTCCTGTGTTTACCAAGCGTCTTGGGCAATCCTGCAGTGAGGCACAGGATGCTGGTCTCCACAATGGCAGCAGTGAAGTCTTTGGGTTCTCTGTGGAGCAGCAACACACACAGGAAGAGGAGGGAAGCTAATCTGAGATGACAATGGCGTGCAAGGACTGAGCCGTTATGTCACTTTTCCATCGTACTGGCTAGAATGCTAATGTACTCTTACGCTTCCGTCTCGCCGCTTCGTAACCTTACCCATCACATCAGCAGGCAGGACTCAACATTTGGCACATTCGTACGCAAAGGTTAGGTCATCTCTTATATGCCATAAGTGGATTTGTAAACCAGGTAACCAGGTGGTATTTATAGAAGGATCTAAGTACGAGTCAGAGAGGCTGACACTAGCTATTTTAGTTGACTGCAAACTGGGTTGGAAGTCTAAGTGGCTTTTCCAGGTGTGAGATCAATTTCCCAAACATTGTTCCTTCTCACCAGGCACGCATATGCAGCAGTAATGGACTACTGTAAATCCTTAATGTGCCATTGGGTTTGCTGAAGTGGTGGCAGGGGAATAATTGTCGCCCATTGTAAACATCGGTTCAATTAAGAAGTGATGTGTGCTGCTGTTTAGCATAATGAAAGGGCAAACCTGTTCCCCTGCTGATGGAAAGATCTTTACTGTTTCTTAACACATGGGTCAATATGGTGGAATGTGAGCTGTAACTGGAGAAGAAATGTGTGTTGTTTGACATAAAACAACAGTAAGTTACTGACTACAAAGATATAGGATCTTTTTACCAGTTCAATAATAGATATTCAGTCAGATAATTGTTTTTAAGAGTAAAAATCTTCATTTTCAGTAGCCTTAACAACGATTTGATGAATTGCAATGAAAAGACAAATGTCACATAAATGACAGACCTTATTAAGTATTTTCTATTCTATTCATGATCTCGAGAGGATAAATCCTTTTAGCTTTGGTGATCGCCTGACCTTTCCTCTAGCACCCCCTATAGTTCAAACGTAATCATTCTACAGTGAAATATTTCATCTTGGTGTGCCGATGATGAATCTTTTCCAATTGCCAGATTTGGCACTGTATGGTTTTAATACGAATCATATGCATATTTTATGCCATGAATCAGTATTTTTAGCAGGACACATTCTGCTGACAAAACTGGGTATGTTAGGATGCTTTGCAGGCATTTTTATTGGTGACAAATTCAGATATCTTAACCCATACCAACCAGCTATTCCAAATACTAATCAAGTGGAAATGGTGCCTAACACTAACCAGACCTTAATCACAGTCGCAACATAAATTAGAACATGACGTACCATGGCATCATTTTATTCTGGCAATTGGGTTGTAGTTTGTCCAGTGCTTTTAGATAACACAAGAATGACTTTCACATTGGTGTATACGTTAGCATGCTGACAGAAGCATTTACCTCAAAGCATTGTTGTGCTGAGGTGCAACCTCACAGAGTATGTGATGTGTAGAATATGTGTATTGAGTAATGTGTGGAGAGTGTAAAAACATGTAAAAATCTCAACAATGTTTTACTGTTCATAGTGTATGTATGAAAATGTGTAGAAAAGCAATGTCAAACACAGACTTTGTTGAAAGGTCAAGTCAGAGGAGGAACATAAAGAGAAGAGTGTTCAATGAAGAGAAAGAAAGTCAGTTCAAAGAGCAGTCAGCTGACTTTTACTTCACTACACATTCCTAATGCTTTGCCATTTCCTCATAGCAAACCTGACATTGCAGCCCCCTGCTGAGTCCCATCCTCCATCCCTGGATGCGTGTGTTGTCTAATGAGGGGCTTAAATTCAGACCCATTACTTCTCCACTGTCCAGGGCCTGTCTTTCCCATCATGTTGTTTAGCCTCTCTGCTCTCGCTCTCTCTCTTCTTCACTGTTCAAAGTGATCTGAAAAGCAAGCGCTTCAAATTGGAGTCACTTCATTCTCAGAAATGCCCAGTCATTAGTGTGCGAGTATTGTTGAGTCTTTATAGCGTGACACAGGAGAGGATTGAGCTTCATTAGCCTCAGGCCACAACATAATACCACTGAATTTGACTTGATTTGGTGAATAAATATGCCAGCACAGGAGGACCAGTAACTATACCTTGTTTCAATACATTATTGTCAAAATTAAGTGGAAGATTTTTTTCATTTTATTTTTCATGAAATGTGGATTATCTGCAGGGTTTGAAACATTGTAAGTAAAAACATCAACAAATCCCATAATTGGATTTGGCCAGAAAATCTTTTTCATTTTATTTTAGGCATTTATTGTGGATTCCTTAGAGTTAATATGCATTTTCACTGCTAAAGCTGAATGACCTCTACTTATCAATATTGCAAAACTGCACCTATCTTGTTGTCCAACTAAAGTAATTACAGGGTAAGCAAAGTAATCAGCCTGTGCTATTCTAATGATAATGCTAAGATAACAGGCCCTGACAACATGTAATTACATCCATTATGCTGTCGGAAACAGGGAAAAAGAGGCAAATACACCAGTTCATCCGAGATTTATTCTTTTTACTTAAATTCATTTTTAAAGAACAGTTTACAGGCACTGATCAACACACTTCACACAGCGCAGAGAGTGTGTGCTCTGCTCTGAGTGGACAGTGGTAAAACGAGGCTCTCTTGACACTCAAACACAAGCTCCTCTTTACACACAAACACAACATGTCTGAAATGAGTTTTGGTGTGAGGCCTCTACCTCATGGTGTGAGGTGCGTTTTTCATCTCACACCCTTTCACCAAATGTCAATTGGCAAATAAGCCCAGCCCACCCTCAAAGAAGACCCTGATTAGGCTAACCATACTCTTTAGAATAGGCAGGAGGCAAGAAGATGCTAAATGTAGGCAAATAAAGAATTATAGGGGTTTAAATGGCCGCCCCGCCGAACAATGCTTATCACTTAAAATCCTGCAAACACACACAGATGCAGACGAAGACACACGAATACAGAAGGCAAACTATCTGCATGACAGTTGTCTTATTTATGGTTTGCTTTTTACACAAAAACACAGACTTTGAGTGCTTGAAATGTTATCACACAGCGATCACATCATGAATGGAGACAAACAAGTGTAGGAAATGCACTTATATATCATCTCCGGCGCAAAAGGTTCTCATCTGTGACAAGATAAAGACACAATGTGGCCAATGAGGCTCTCTACAAGCCGGTAAGTGGACAACATTCCTTCATTGGCTTTTTGAACTTTCCCTGCTGCAGGCCTTTTCTGCTGCTCCAAGACCACTATTGTTCCGGTTTGGTCATCAACAATGACTTGGGTGTGTGTATATAGGTTGTCTGCAGCTCCACGCTCCTCTGACTCTTGTTGTTTCGCCATCTGAACAGGCCTGGACGACACACCCCACAACACTAATACTCTCCCAGGCAAGGCAGGAGTCATCAGCAACAGACCTGTGAGAAAACTGAGACATCCACAACGCTCGACTGCCAAATGACAATTCAACGCAAATAGAAACCATTGCCCATATCATCCTTGACAGTTAACTGATAGAAGTTACATTTCTCATTTGTGAGAGAAGAAGAAAACCTCTCCAGTGAGACAAACTTGCGCAAACGAAATCTCAATGAATCATAACTTTGAGATTTAGGGATATTTTTTTTATTAAAAACAAGTGGATGTGTAAGAATTTACTAAATCCATATTTATGTTTTTTCCTGCTCAGTGCAATTAATACACCTTTTCACTGCCTTAAGCATGGCCTCAGGCTTTAATTCAGTTTCTTGACAAGTAATGACCCAATTACCTCCACTCAACATGTTCACATAGGACAGGCAGTCACTGGGTTCAACCCCACAGGTGTCCAGAGTGCAAGCCCAGAAACATCAAAAGACATCTTTTATGATCTTTTTTATGGTCTACTTGCTTTGCCCACTCTGTTTACCCGAGATGTCTTTCTCAATGCTAAGCGAAGCATCGTCTAAGAATCTTTTGCGAGTCCGGGCTATGAAACTTTGTGCAGACCTTTGGTTTCACACAATTAGAGATAACTGTGTTTTTATTGTTCTGCACAGCCGTTTTGCCATTTTAAATGCGCAGTCACCCTGTTTCAGGACACTCAGCTGAGCACAATGCAGGGAAATAATACACGAAAAGAGAGGGCAGCTAAAGTGCATGTTATGTGACTAATTACATGTTTCAGGGACAAGCAACCATTTCCCATGGAAAGCTATGAGAACCCTTTCTGTGTACAATGGCCAGTTTTAAACAGATTTTTTGCAGAACTCCCTCCTCCATGTTCACCGTATAATTATGTGGTATTAAAGGGGAATACCCAAAACGTAATGTACATATTTGGTATTAAATGCATAACATGTATATACACAAAATACACAAATATTGAGTGTTCGTGTATAGTATATACAGATTCATATATTTTACATTATATATGATTCTTGCTTTCTTACTTTTCTCACATTGAATTATATAAAAGTTTTTATACCTAGCAATGAACCAGATGCATTCACTGATGAGTTCCTCCTCTCCCTGCATGGCTGACATCCTACTAATCGGTGCACTAATGAGTTTGGCTAGAATAAAAACCTGCAGACTCATGGCCTTCCTCGGCATATGGTTGCTCCAGACAGTAATGAATAGCCACTTTAACAGACCAACTGAGCTAACCACCAGAAAAACAATGCACATCCGATTGTTTACAGCATCTAATTTGTGTCCAAGACCCAGGCTGTGCTGTCCATCCTGCATCTGCACCTCCTGTCTATCTGCACAGTCTGGGGGGACTTCCCTCCCCCTGCTGCGTCCACTCCTTGTGCTGTGTTCCTGGAAGACCGCAAAGAAGTAATCAATGAGTCATGTGTCCTGATTACAACCAACTCCCTAAGGGGCATCTTCAAAGGGCTCCAGAGGAGATGCAGAGAGGGAGCAGCATTGCCCTCCATGGGGTAATTACAAGTTGGGGCTCCATGGTTTCTACTCTTTTTCTGTGGAGAGTCAGGCTTAAAGACAGACCAGTTAACAATTCAGACAGCCCTGTTAGCGCAGTGGGAGGCACTTCCAACCGCTGATCGCCGACTGGTGGTGCATGCCATCCAAAATTATACAAATCTACCCTCAAGCACACAAAAAAACACATGCTGTCGCACAATATTTACTGGGTTAGAGTAACAGATGAGGAGAGCACTGGTAAAGGCAGAAAAGATACGAAAGGGAAAGACTGGGGGACATTTTCAGGTCTGGTGCAGCTGAGTACATGCCTGTCTACCCCAGGAAAACAAGCCGAGAGTGTTTATGAGTTAAAAGGGCCATAAAAGTAGACAAACACACTTAAGCACTGTCTGGACGCCTTCAGGCCTTCTGTTTTTCTCCACTACTTCCACCCACGGCTTGTCCAGCAGACATCCACATTTTGTTTTCCTTATGCAGTCTTTTACTTTAAACAATTCAAGTCCCAAATCCCCCGGTTCTTTATTTGTCTTGTCAGAGGTCTGAACAGAAGCAGCAATAACAGTTTCTTTTGAAACAGCAGACTTCATAATGTTATGCATACTAATAGACTTTTTTTCATTGTCATATGAAGACTGTCTGTTCTGTCAACACTGCAAAAAATGCCATAGAGTTGTAATTACTATCATTATAGTTTGATCAGCAGCTGCATAACTAAATCCAATGTTATGCATCTGTTGTCTATTTAGATGTCATCCGTCATCATTATGGCTGTGAAAGGTGGTTAATTAGCGCAGAAAATGATGACTACATGAAAAGTTTACCAGGAGTGGTAGTATGGAGACTGTGTGGCTGACGGTGTCTTTGGGTTAAGACTCCAGTAAACTCTGTCTGCACGGTAGAAAGTCACAGAGAGGTGATCAGAGACAAAACAGTCATTAGCTTTGTGGAATGAGGGAGAATAATACAGCAACGGTGTGTTTGTGTGTCTGTTTGTATTAAGTTGTATGCAACCTGTGTTATGGGTGTCAATCATGGGGATTCCCATGATGCTAGTCCCTTAGGACCTCTGAATGAAAATTTAAGTTGCATGTGTTCTGCCACCTAGAAACAAAATGCAAAATAGATAATAACGTCTTCTTCTTCAACAACTTTATTTGTGCCCAATGGGCCAATTCATTTGTAGGAGTGGGGAACAGGAAACAAAAAACAAAAACACACTAAACACAGATGACAACAATGCAAGGTAAAAATAATAATAATAATAATAAATAGCCTACATGCAACATATAAAGTACTGTTAGCAACAGAAGACATGATTCTGATGTGCTTTACTCATATATAAATTTGGCTCTGACTGTACACCATGTAAGATTCTCCTTGCTATTCTTTCATTATCTAGTGTCATTTCTTAATTTGTCACAACGCTCACATATTAGGCTTACTTAAAATGGTTCAACTCCAAAATAATAAATAGAACAATACAATCACATCCTTAGGGGACCTGCAGTCCATACTGGATTAGGTGCTATATTTTGATGATTGAAATACAATTCCATCGTTGAGCATATCCATTTGCACGTGGTGTAACGACCATAGTAGGCCATGTCGCACACAAGAAAAATCCATTATCTGCTACTGCCCTCTTGTGGACTATAGATAAATGGCCAAACCAACAGACAACAGAGGCTTAAATTTAACCCTCCCGCGGGGAGTTAGTGACAAAAGAATAGTCATCTCTTTTGCTTTAGGCTTATATCGGCAATAATATATGTGATAAAATGTTGAATTAAGAACGCCTATTCTGCGATGAGTACTACTAACAAATAAAATATAGTGCTGTATTGCAACTGCATTCATTTAAAATGATGCATAGGTGATGTGGGATCTATGAAAGGTGTCATGTAGGCACAGTCCGCGTGGGGTCAAATAGGAGTCAACTACAGATTGACAGAAGCAAGAAGTTGTGCATTATATACATAATATATGAGTGGCCTATCTATATCAGCATTTTGCGTCATTACTCGTTTAGACTTTTCCCATACAGTCAGGCGCTAAAAGCCAAATACTGGAAACTCACTTTGTATGCCATTATACAAGAAATATTGAGCGTCCACTCGCTCCATTCCATTACAGCCGTTGACATTTTGATGTGTCTGACGCTCCGTGAAGGCAGCATCACACCCTAATTTTTCCCAACATCCGGGACCTTGGAGCTGAGCAGTGTGTGTGGAAACTGGGTGAGGAGGGCAGCGGAGAGCGGTGGAAAGGCGGACTAATGACAGCTGTCAGTGCGGACAAAAACACTCCCAATCTCTGAAGAGGGGCCGAATGGCACTCCGCTAAATCTGCCGGAGAAAAGGGACAACAGCTCGGCAGCGTCGCAGGTCATTTGGTGGTGTCGCGGAGGTAACCTTACATTTTTGTGACTGGGAATATGACGGGAGGATCAATGCCAGTCTGCCCTGCCTGCCTCTCAGGAGAGCCGAGCTTAGCCTGGCTATCCAAGCTAACTATTCAGCTAAAGTGATCGCTGTCGTCCGTGCTGGGGTCATTGCCGTGGAAAGGACGTGTCTAAACAATTACCGTCTATGTTAAACGCTCAGGGTAGCTTTAGTTGACGGTGCACCTCTAAGGCTCGTTAACTTTTCAATGAGGATTTCGGGAGGACGATATGCTAGTTAGCTTATCAGCGAGCTGCTAACCCTAGTCAACGTTAACGTTAGTATTAGTATCTTGCTAACGCTAACAGGGTGGTGTATTCATAGGTGTATTGGCGTAACTTTGGCTTCAGCCTAGCTGAGATAGTTACTGTCCATTTTTCCCAATGGGAGCGGTGTAGAGACAGCAATGTTGGCTTTGTTAGAGAGTGGAAACTGTTTGAGCAACCTGAACGTAACGTCTGCTCATAGTAACTTATCCAGTCAGTAAATCAACGAAGGGCTTCAAATAACGATTGTTTTCATTGTCGATTATTTTCTCCATTAATTGATCAGTTGTTTGGACCATAAAATGTCAGAAAATGGTGAAAAATATTAAACACTGTGTCCCAGACCCCAAAATGACGTCCTCAGATGTCTGAAATCAAAGATGTTCATTTTATTGTCACAGAAGAGCATAGAAACTAGTGAATATTCACATTTAAGAGGCTGGAATCAGAGAATTTGAACATTAACACTTATAAAATGACTCTAAATTAGTATGAACGTATGCAAATAGTTGGGATTCATTTAATAGTTGATAAATAATCAATTAAAATATTAATCGATGCAGCTGAGCTGAAGATGGTTGAGTAATTGAAGGCAATAATGATTTGTTTAGTGACTCGACCAAAGATTGTCTGAATTCATTGAATTGTTGGCCAGTGTTTCTGCAGCAGTCAAAGTGGTCAGTTTGAATTTTGGATCCACATGGTTTATGTCACTAAACATTTCAAAAGGGTGCTCATCTCTTGCCTTGGTCTTCGGACTCAGCTGGGTCCCAAAATGGCATTTGACCCCCCCATGTGTTTACCAGCCAGTGAGAGTGCTCTTTTGTCTATGTCATTGTTAACTTTGTATGGATGTCCATTGAACACATCTCATCTGTTGATGCTGACAAATTTACCAGCTGTTAATCCAAGCCATCAGCGAACAAACATGGGATGGGATGAGCTCCAAATGTATAATCGATTGTTATTCCCTCTTTAGAGCTCATTAGCTGTTGCTTATGGGAATGTTATGTTCAAATGCTGAGTTACAAGGTCGCAGTGGTCCCGCATGTCACATCAAAGCTGGCGCATGCCAGCTACAACTGTTTATCCAAAGCCATTGTGGGTGTCGTACACGAGTGACTGTCTGTTACTGCAAGGATGGTAGTCAGATCTGGGGAGCATATGGGTTGTTATTCAGGCTAGAGTGCATAAAGCCTTACAAATTGAAATGTTGTTGAAACTGGAAACACCCCTAATGCACATGGCTTTGTTTACAGACCTGTTTGTCTCTCTCTCTCTCTCTAGGCATTTGCATACAGTTCTGTGTATTCTTTGGCTTTACACGTTATCGGTGGAGCTACGGTTGCAGAGGCAACATGGGGACACAAGGCTCTGGTAGAAAGCGAGCCCCACTGAAAGACCGGTTCTCAGCAGAGGATGAGGCCTTGAGTAGCATTGCCCGAGAGGTAAGTTCATACTCCCATCACACATGTCTTTCCATTTTGGTGCAAACCGGGATGGATTAATGCTTCATGCATTGTTTGATCAATGCTAATATGATTTCATCCAGCTCAAACTTTCTTGTTTATTCTCATCCAGATAATGGCCTCTTCAAGCATAGGTAAATTGATTTGTCAATCACGGATGTTGTTAATTTGGGCAGCAGCACCATCACTTTTTCAAATAAAGGGAACATGAGTCGACGGTTGAAACCATTATCAGCACTCCTGTAATTGGCTGGCACAGCACGATGGCTGAAAGAGACCTTTAAAACTGAAATATTATATTGCCAGTGTTGATGTCTATGTAGGCTATTTTCAGTTGCATCTATAGTTCATGTCGTATCATTTTCATCACTTAAACAAAAGGAAATGCTTTCAACCTATGAAATTGACTCAGAACTAAAATGAATAGATCTGGAAACCAATGCAACCAATTGAGCAATTTGTTTAAATGGTTTTGGTGATAAACAAGTTAACTTTGAATAACTGATGTGGCCGAATGACTTGTTTGGCAGCAGCTCCTGGTAGATTTTTTTAAAATTTTAGTTCAACCTGGCAGATAATGCGTCATGTATCAAACTTACCTCTGTTCAACACCCAGGTATTTACTCGACATGATTCAGAAACATCTGTTACGCAATTGTTTATGTTAATGTGAAACATGGCTAAAGTTATGTCAGCAAATGGTTCTCTGAAGCATATATTTACAGATTAACCAGCAGAGCCTGAATGTCCACATACGTTTCAGCCCAAGCGAGTGGAGACAGCTGGTTTGGACCACAGGGAGATTGACTTGACTTGTAGTGTTTTCATTTGGGGGGGGAAAACACGGGCCGAGTAGAGACGCTGCCTAGCCTGTAACGACATGCCCTGAGATTATTCCATTTTGTTCCACAGCAGGGCTGTCATTCCTCAGCTTTTTTTCAGAATGGAGTGGCCAACGGCATGAAATACAAAGAAAATTTACCAGACTTTAAAGGTTTTAAATATTTGGCAGGCACA